>CM033647.1:84353896-84626804 GCA_019512145.1 Engystomops pustulosus | reverse complement strand
GAAGGGCTGGTCTGAGTATTTCAGAAACTGCTGATCTACTGGGATTTCACGCACAACCATCTCTAGGGTTTACAGAGAATGGTCCAAAAAAGAAAAAACATCCAGTGAGCGGCAGTTCTGTGGGCGGAAATGCCTTGTTGATACCAGAGGTCAGAGGATAATGGGCAGACTGGTTCAAGCTGATAGAAAGGCAACAGTGACTCAAATCGCCACCCATTACAACCAAGGTAGGCAGAAGAGCATCTCTGAACGCACAGTACGTTGAACTTTGAGGCAGATGGGCTACGGCAGCAGAAGACCACATCGGTTGCCACTCCTTTCAGCTAACAACAGGAAACTGACAATTTGCACAAGCTCATCGAAATTGGACAGTGGAAGATTGGAAAAATGTTGCCTGGTCTGATGAGTCTCGATTTCTGCTGCGACATTCGGATGGTAGGGTCAGAATTTGGCGTCAACAACATGAAAGCATGGATCCATCCTGCCTTGTATCAACGGTTCAGGCTGGTGGTGGTGGTGTCATGGTGTGGGGAATATTTTCTTGGCACTCTTTGGGCCCCTTGGTACCAATTGAGCATCGTTGCAATGCCACAGCCTACCTGAGTATTGTTGCTGACCATGTCCATCCCTTTATGACCACAATGTACCCAACATCTGATGGCTACTTTCAGCAGGATAATGCGCCATGTCATAAAGCTGGAATCATCTCAGACTGGTTTCTTGAACATGACAATGAGGTCACTGGACTCAAATGGCCTCCACAGTCACCAGATCTCAATCCAATAGAGCATCTTTGGGATGTGGTGGAATGGGAGATTCGCATCATGGATGTGCAGCCGACAAATCTGCGGCAACTGTGTGATGCCATCATGTCAATATGGACCAAAATCTCTGAGGAATGCTTCCAGCACCTTGTTGAATCTATGCCACAAAGAATTGAGGCAGTTCTGAAGGCAAAAGGGGGTCCAACACGTTACTAGCATGGTGTACCTAATAAAGTGGCCGGTGAGTGTATGTTGCTTTGTTAAAAGTACAGGACATAGAGTAGGATATCCCCCTAGTTGCAAAAAAGCATTATATTAGTTGGATAGATCAGTTTTTTTTCACTGATGATGCAGTGGAACCAGTTTTATGTTTTCAAACCAATATTAATCATGAAAAACTAAACAACGGAAGCATAATGGATTTTTTAAAAAATGGAGGCGGACAAAAAATAGAACACATTGAAAATGCAACAGACATGCCAGTATGAATCCATCTTAAGGGTACATTCCCATGGCCGTATGCTCGCCTAGACCGGATCTCGGGCAAGCACAGGGCCGGAGGAGGAGGTGGGAAGGGTGAGCACCCTTCATTCCTCCTCCCTCCATAGACACACTGGGGCACATTTACTTATCTGGTCCCTGCGAGATCCCTGATCCGGACTGTCCAACGAGGATGCACTCTGCCGCGATTCATGAAGATCGTACGCCCCATATCCTCCATGTGTCGCTTCCCCTCTCAGGTCCGCCGGAGTTCACCTTCTTCTTCCCAGTGCTTGTAAGTGCTTGGCTTGCGACACAATCTTTAAGTTAAATCCCGTGTTTTGTCCGAATCTGTCGGATCGCCCCCCCCCCTCCGATTTGTGTTGCATGAAAGCCGGCGCAATTGCGCAAAAATCTGTCCGTGTGCGCCAAAAACCCCTTTTAACTCGCTGTCCCAACGACGCAAAATGGAAATCGTAAATTAATAAATAAGCCCCACTGTGTGCTCATTGAACCGGGAGCCATAGAAGCTGAAGGGGGCTGTGATCTGGTCGTAAATCATGCGATCAAATCACGGCCCCTATAACAGGTGTGTGAATGCACCCTAATGTTTATAATTTATATATAATATATAGCTCAATTAGACTCCTTTTGTCAGTCCTTTTTCAAAGGGTTGCTGATGGTTGATGCTGAGCTGCATAGAAAAAAGAAAACACACCACATTTTCTCCAAAATAACAGATATCTAGTATACAGAATTTATAGTTCTGGGAATTATTATGTGTAATTTGCACATCAAATTTATCATAGTGGCTAAGACAGCGTTTAAATGTGGTACATGAGGTGTTAATGTCTGCAGTGGATATGCGAGTGAGGGATTGGAGTGGAGTTATACCTGAATTTGCAACTTTTTGAATATTGCACTTCATCAACATCTAGATTTACTTTATAAAGTAGACTGTACTGAAACATGGGGGCTCATTTCCTTACCCGGTTGGTGGAGTTCACCGAAAGTGCACGATAATGCACTTGCGCCCGATATCCTGCAAGTGTCACTTCCCTGCTCAGGTCCGCCGGAGTTCACCTTCTTCATCCTGACGTATGTAAGTGCATTGTCTTGCGACACAATTTGAAAGTTAAAGCCCACGCTTAGTCCGAATCAGTCGGATTGTCGAACGGCACCTCCCCTACCTGATTCCTGTCGCATTAAAACCAGCGAATGCTGCGTTAAAATCCCATTGCTTGCAACACAATGCCAGTGCAGACCCCTGTCAAATACCTGACGAAAACGTAGGAAAGTCTAAGAAAAGTGCAAAGTGCACACTGCAAATTAGGACACAATGGGGGTGATTATCATAGTTATTTTTGGCATGTGTGTGGCATTGTTTTAGGGCAGTTGCGGTGAAAATGCTTTTGCCTTGCACTTTCCATTGTGCCAAATTTCTATTGATCAACAACGTGTTCACGTAACACTTACTATAGTAGTTGATGATGTTTAAAGGCATAATGATATAACTGATAGTTATGAAGTACTGAAAAATATTTTTCCGAGGAGTTGGGTACAATAACAGGGATCATTTGATTTCCAGGTTAAAGTGGTGATCCACGTCCACCCTGATATCAGAGGTCCCTTGCTATAGTGCCAAATTCTGGGTCACATTGGTGAACCACATCCGCTTCTACTTGGACATGGATCATCATTTTTGCCCTGAGATTAAAAAAGGACCCATACTACAGCACCGCTTTCCTTGGAACTGTGTATCAAACCAAGAATATGCGATTGCTGCATATCGAAATGACATTCCAGAGCCTCATACGCCATCACGTCCTGATAGCAGAGGACCCCTGCTATAGTGCCGGATCCTGGATGAAAATGGTGATCCTGAAATTAGAGAAACTGTACTGCAGTACCAAATGCCTTGGAACACTGTGTATCAAATCAAGTAGATGAATATGCTGAAGATTGGAATGGCATTCATTTGCCGTATACACTCACAACCACATAATCAGTTATATCATAACGACTTTAATCATCATCTACTCATCTGCTATAGTGAGTGTTAAGTGAATTCTTTTTTGTGATCAATAGAAATTTTTATTCCACCACATTAACCAGACGGCTATTGCAGCATACAGTTTTTTTTTTTGTCTATTGCATTGAAAATCAGTGCATAGGATTTGTTCTTTTGGTGTCATTTGAAAATTTATTTTTGTATTGAGGTAACTACTGAATTAGTCAGTTCAGGTGCAATATACTATTTGGGTTGGCACAAAGTTTCCAAATATTACAAATTTATTGCAAATCGTCAGTTGCAACAATTGCGTGACATTTTGAAGACAGAAAAGTGCCTTAACTGCAATGAAACATCCCTTGAATTTACCATGAACTCCTCTGTATACTTAAAGGGGAATTCCCATTTCAACAAGTACTTGATATTGTTTGAATAATGAAAAGTTACAAATACAAATTTCCAATATACTTTCTGTATCAATTCCTCACTGTTTTCTAGATCTCTGCTTTCTGTCATTCTACAGAAAGCTTCTCAGCGATCTGACCATGGTCACACAGGTGCGCAGCTCATTATATCACACAGCTTTGATTACTCTCTGTGAAACTAACGAGCCGCACCCCTGTGTGACCATTGTCAGCTTTCTATCCACCAGAAGTAAACACAGAAGGTTCCTATATAGCAAGCATAGACCAAGAAAACCGTCAGGACAAATAAGAAAGTGGGGCTTATTTACTAAAGGTCCGGCGGATCGCACTTTCGTCAGATTTTATAAATTTTCGGGATTTGCGCCGCTGTGACAGATATTTAACTGGTCATTGTGTCACACGCGATAGATTGTGGCACAATTTCACTGGCTTTTATGCGACAGAAACCGGGGGGGGTGGGTGGTCAAACGATCTGACTGATTCGGACTGAGCGCAGGATTTAATAATTAAATTGTGTCTCAACCAATGCAATACATGTACTGGGAAGAAGAAGGTGAACTCCAGCGGACCTGAGCGGGGAAGCAACAGATGCAGGAAATCGGGTGCACGCCCTTAATGAATCGCGGCACAGTGCATTGACGTCGGACAATGCACTTCGGGTGAACTCCGTCGTCCGGGTAAGTAAATGTGCCCATTAATTTACCAAATTTGGAATACCCCTTTAAGTATTCTGGAGGAAGTTAAGGTTATCTAACATATAAAGTTTGGCACCAGCAAATCTACAACAGGCTGAAAAAGTTAACTCCTCAACAGAGTATTAATACAGCCTTATTGTAGACTAATAGCTAGCTGTACACTGTCACCTGTATTGTGACCCTGACATAGGTCTTTAGATTATGCATAAAGTGGCATCAAAAAACTCTTATGTCAAATGTTTACTCCAAAGTTGGGCTTTTTGCACATGACAAAAATAATGGCCATACGGTACATCCATATTCTCCCATAGAAGTAATGTTTTTATTTATTTTTTAAGATATTCATTGTTACCAGATTTGACCATGTACACAGTAATGGCAGGGTTCTTGTACAGTGGGATGTGATGTGCTAATCCTTTCAGTTACTCACGTACACTACATGATGAAAGAGGATTTCAGCAAATCGATGTTTGAAGAATGGTGAAAGCCACTCAACAGGAAGTTTTATGGTAGTAAGCATTATCATATCTTCCTCCAACGACAGACTCTATTGATATTGGCTACCAAACTGTAAGATAACCCTGGTCAACACATGATATAACAGCCATATTTTACCAGCTACAAATAAAATTGACATGAAACAATGTAATGAGAGTTTCCCAGTGTAATTTGTATTTTACAAGCCAGAATCCTAGATTTACCACAAAGCTGTCATCATTGTGGCAGCCAAGCTGAATTCTTAGCTGACTTGCACCTGAGTAAAAATCTCTAGGGTTGATGTCTGATGCTGAAGGAGTGGGGATGCAGGGAGCTTAAGCACTGTGCAGGATCCTGGACAAATCTTAACCATTCAGGTAAAAATAGATGTGGTGAATATGCTGAACAGATAATAACTATGCAGTATTACAAACAGAAGCCTCTTGAGGACCAGACTGGCAGTGCTGATCAAGGAGGAATAGGAAAGATTGGTGGGGCTGTATAGAGAGGAAAATTGGAACTAATAATAGACCCTTGATGGGTGAGAGACACTTTTAGGAATTTTTCCTGATTGGCCAGTTGAGGCCAGTGACCAGGAGGAAAAAATGAGGCCAGGAAAACAGTCCCATGCTGTTGGCATGATCCAAGTAAAAGGAAGCCAATAGGCTCTGAGGTACCTGACACATAGACTATAAAGATAGAAGTTCAGGTGTTAAATGTTTTAAATCAGGTTCAGCTTAGTATACAGAGCCCAAGCAGGTTGGTGAGCATTGGGTATGGTGGAGGGTACTGGTTCTTCAATTTGGTATGCATTTAAAGGGCACCTACCACCACGATTCTACCTATGAAGGTAGAAAGGGTGGTAGGTGGATGAATGGGACGTGAGGCTAGCCCTTTTTGGACTAATCCTCACATCTCGGCTATCCTTTTGTAAACTTTAATGTCTATATATGCTAATTTTTTTAAGCGGCTACTGGGGCATGGAGTAGCTGGACATGAGGCTGCTAGTCGAGGCTATTCCACGCCTCAGTAGCCTCGTTCCTCCACCTACCATGTAATCTTTGGCGCGCAGCTCCTCGTAGCTGCGCACCCTCTGAAGAAAGGAACATTTTCTCACATGTTAAAAAAGGCATGCACTTTTGGGATGTGGAAGCAAGTTAGCCTATTTAGAAAGCATTGGTTCAGCCCCATCTAAAATATGCAGTTCAGTTCATGGGATTAGTTCATAAAAAGGATGCCCCAGTGGGAGAGCCACTAGAATGATAACACATGAAGGATTAAAATAAAAAAAGATTAAAATAATTGTTTATTGCGTCTTGAGCAAAGGGGACATTGAAAACATTGTTCCATGTTAAAAGATGAGGGGAGAACATCAGGGACTGCCAGGTGATTCAAAAGGGACCTAGATACCTTTTTACAGCACCTATTATATCATTGTATAGAATTCTGATGCCCTCAATCCTTTCCTCATCACTGCCCCTTGGCTGATGTCTTTTTTCCATAAACTTTTTTGATTATATATAAATATGTCCCTGTTAATTTGTTTCTATCTATATGTTTTTTAAACAATAAATTAACATTTAAAGAGAAAAATATGTGGCAGCAGTCATGAGATGTCAATATCATGTTAGCACAGTGAAAGATCAGCCATGAAGAGAAGAGAAGTGAAAGATACTTCATTTTTCATTTTCAGCATCAAAGTCTTTTATACTGGACAACCCCTTTGAACAATCGAATCTATGGGCATGCAGTCATGCTGTTGTCTGAACACAATATTAAAACATTTAAAATTGGCACAGTGTTACCAAATTTACGTTCAACAACTCAATTGAGGAAATAGTTACACAAAGGTTTTTTTGCAGTTTTAACCACTGTCAAAAATAGCACATTTGTTAGTACAATTAAAAAGCTTATGTGTAAAAGCAACCATAATCTGTGTGGTTTAATCCAACCTTGGCATTTAGAAAAAAATCCTGAATGAAGCTACTGAGGGGAAGAGATTTCCGCATCTTTAAGGAACTTCAATGCGAAACAAAAAATGTTAAGTCTTTTGACATTAATAGGTATATTAAAATTTTCAGTAAAAGCTTTTTTTTTTTAAAGAACACTTACAGAATACTTTGCTACAAAGCAAACATTAATAGCTTGAGAGCCGCGCTGAGGAGGTTTAAAGAGGGCGACACTTGATCCAAATGAGCGTCTTAATGACCTACTTTCTCGGATGCTTGAGCGTCAGATCAACAGTAATGTCTACAGGTGTCTTAAAATATCTGACATTCATTGACACAAGGGTTTGAATTAAATTTGGTATGTACTGTGTTGACCACATTATATTTTACCACTGTAATTAACTCTGTTGATTTAATAAGAAGACAAAACTTGTGGTCATTGCAACTAGTTCTCATCGCAGGCATGTACATATTTGGTTTCATACATCTGAGGTCACCTAACTATAAAGGATCCACCTTATTTTTAGAATCATTGATGAAGTAAAAGACACTTTTAGATGGTTACATGCAGAGGAATGTGCCGAATATCAGCCCAAAAAAACAGAAATTTTCCTATGGCGGATTTGCCATCTGTTTTTTTCATTGATCTTCATTAAAGAGCACCTTTCACCTATAACAAAGGCACTAGGGGCTGCTTACTAAAGTGCTAGCCTATTTTTAGAAGTGATAAACTGCTAGCTTTATCAGAACCCTCATATAAAGCCAGCAGACACTGCCGCGAAGTACAATAGGAATGCCGGACCATGCTCAAAGCGATCCAGTGTATTCATGAGGGGGCTGGAGTAGGAGCCGGCTTGTAGAGTGGGAGGGGCGGTCCGGGGATGAAGCAGCGCCTCAGCTGACCCCTCATGAATACGCCGGACTTCTTTGAGCGCGGTCCGGTGTTCCTTCGCGGCAGTGTCTGCTAGGGCTATACCTTTTTTATAGATGACAGGTCCTCTTTAAGTTTATTTGATGAGTGATCCATGAAAAACAGTTCTGACTAAAACATGGTTTAAATCTTAATGAAACGGTTTAATGGTTTGCTAAAAAAAAAATGGTCGTGGGCACTGATCCTGTTAAAAGAATAGCATCTGTGTGCAGTATGTTCAAAAATCAGACGGCACATGACTAATTTTCACAACTGTGTGCGCCTGGCTTAAGCCTTAATCAGGAATGTATTAAAAATAACCATCATAATGGAAGATTGTGCATCTCTTATTTTTACTCCTGATTTGGGCTTCAAAGTCTGCACTAAAAAAACTGAATCTGTAAACACACCCAAGAGTGACCTTATGGTGAATGCTTATAAATGCAGGAAATGTGTGAGGCCCTTGGCCAACATTAATGAGAAGAGCTAAAGTAGAAGAAAGGAATCATGGAAATTGATCCACTCAAAATAAAGACATCATTACAAACTACTTTTAAAATCATTACCATTATGCCTAAATGGTTCCTTCAATGGCTGCAATGTTAAAAATCAGGCAACCCGCCTCCATTATACTAAGTGAGTCTTGCATGCTAAATTTTACTTACATTGTCCTGCCTCCTTGTCCCTAATTTGCAGACTATGATATCTGCTGTCTGGAGGGCTCTGTTACATCATTGGGCACTTAAAGTCATGCAACCAGGATGACATCATCTACCTGTTACATGAAACATCTACTTCATGTATGTATCTGATCACATGAAATCACAGCAGCAATGGGGAGGAGTAGAATTTGAATGGAGGATGTGTAGGAGTAAAAGTTCATGAAGGCTGCTGTGATTTCATGTGAACAGATATATGCATGTTGTACAGCTTGCTTATGTTAGGAGGCTAAAGGACCTGCAATTATGTCACCCTGGTCACATGACATGCTGAGAAGATGCATGGAATATGGGGAGGGGTAGATGGAAGGGGTCAGCCAAGCAGGAAAAGCCTTCTTTGATGCCAGGAAATATAAGATAAATTTGATTTATGTCGATGGAAGGTAAACAATTTTTAGCTAAAAGAAGGGTGTCAGTTAATAGGGTTCTATTGGAATCTATCACTAGCTTTATATGTGAAAAGGTTCTCTTTGAGATTCTATCAAACTCAAGATTTTTACCAGAATTGCAATTAATCCTTAACACTGAAGCTATTTTCATTTTAGTATCTGCTTGAATGCATTTTGAATACATTCCAATAGTGTTTGAACATTGAAATAAAATGCATTTACAATGCAATATGTGAATGTGGACTTATGGTAAAGGCATATGTTCAAATTTACTGATGAAATTATAAACCAGGTGCGGATATTAAAAAATTAGAATCCATAACTGTGTGGATTATTATTTAGTAAATATTTAATTTTCACAGTACATGAAACTGATACTGAATAATAATTTTGTTTTGAATTACTGTCAAAATTACTTAATTGATTAGGTCCCCGTATCACCGTCTCGTCCTGGCCGCACCGTCTATTAACACCCTAAATTAGCAGTCATCGACCAGGCTTGGGGAAGAAAAAAAATGGTATTTACCTCCAGCACTCCTGTTCACCCTGCAACCCTGGATCCCGCAACCCCAGACAGAAGAAACCGGGGTGGCGGGGTGAATAGGAGCACCAGAGGTAAATGTTCACTTTATTATTTTTATGGGTCATCCACTGTGGACATTTAATTGTTGGGGGGAATACCCCTGGAGGCATTTTGTTAGGGTAGGAGGACTGCTGGGGGTATTTCATTAATAGGGGAGCACTACTGGGGGCATTTCATAAATGGGGGAGCACTGCTGGGGGCATTTCATTAGGGGGTAGCACTGCTGGGGGCATTTCATTAGGGAGGAGCACTGCTGGGGGCATTTCATTAGGGGGGAGCACTGTTGGGGGCATTACATTAGGGAGGAGCACCGCTGGGGCATTTCATTAGGGGGGCTCTGCATGGGACATTTTACAGGATGAGGAGCACTGTTGGGGACATTTTACAGGATGAGGAGCACTGCTGGGGACATTTTACAGGATGGGGAGCACTGCTGGGTACATTGCGTTGTGGGGCTCTGCTGTGTACATTTTGTTAATGGCAGAGGGGCTTTTGCGTACATTTCATTAATGGCAGGGAGGCTGCTGCTGGACATTTCATTGATGAGGGGAGACTACTGGATATTTTATTGAAGAGTAGCTGCTGCATTTAATATTGTAGCCTTATACTTGATGCTAAGTTTTCCCAGTTTTTTTGTGGTAAAATAAAGTGCCCAGGTTTACACTTGCCTTTATGTGATAAGTATATTTTTTTTCCTCACAGTGAAATGGGGCATTTTACACAGGGTGCTGGAGGAAATTGGATATTATATCGGTTCTGGTTACAAAGGGGGTATTTGCGGGACACACAAGAGGGTTAGAAATTTTTAAATTTTGGTTGCAGCCGGTCCCCAGATATAAAAAGGTTGGGGAACACTGCCCAAAATGATAGAATTTTCAGAAATACCATTTCACTATAGTGGATAGTGCTGACACTTCCAATAAATTCTTTTTTTCGGACCCTATTAACCACTCCAATTGAAAAGTCATTATGGCAGTTGTGCTTTATGGCTCAGGTTATAGCAAATTAGGCTGGCCAGGGCCTTGCTGCAACAACTTTTTTTGTAAAGTGACACCTGTCTGGTCAAGTTGCAAGTCACCAGTGATTAGCACACAAGGCCCGATATATGTGTTCTCCAATTTTTCAAAACAGTAGTACAGCCTGGCAATACTAAACCTTTAGATGCAGTTAATAGTGAATGCTGCATTTAAAGGGTATTCCAGGAATCAGCATAATTCATATACAAATGGCTCCTTAACCCCTTCCGGCCGCGGCCCTTTTTCGATTTTGCGTTTTCATTTTTCATTCCCCACATTCAATAATCTAACACTTTTTTATTTTTCCATGTACAGAGCTGTGTGATGGCTTATTTTCTGCATAACAAATTGCACTTCAAAATGGTGGTATTTAATATTTCATGCCGTGTACCGGGAAGCGGGAAAAAAATTCCAAATGCAGTGAAATTGGTAAATTAAATGGCAAAAAAGTGCCATTTTCGTCTTTGGGCGCGATTTTCCGTTACGGGGTTAAACGCAGTGAAAAACCGTTATCATATTTTGATCGGGCATTTTCGGACGCGGCAATACCTAATGTGTTTATGATTTTTACTGTTTATTTATATTTATATCAATTCTAGGGAAAGGGTTAAAATATAAACTAATATGTAGTTAGTTATTATTTAAAATTTTTGCTCCCCTTACTGGAAAATGCTGCTGACATACACTGTAGTAAAGTATTAAAATGCTACTGGCCCTTTAATCAGTCCTTTGATTTCCTCCATGCGGAGCAGACACAGGACAGAAGATGGCCGCTGGTCACATGTCCACATCACATGTTCTGCACCTGCCTGGGCACGTCATGTGATCACCACTATGTTTGGCTGTAGTCGGTGGGAGCAGAGCATAATGAGGTGTTACATAGAACTAAAAGATCAAGGGACTTGATCCTTGAACCATGTGGCGGCCATCTTGGTGATATCTCTGCTTCTTTAGACAGGCCAAGAAATTTTGTTAATAATTAAATTGAACTATTTAAGCTCCAGTTTGTAACTAATGACATTGAGTTTTATTATATTCATTTATTTATAGAAGAAAATAGTGTCCAGATATTCAGGTGCATGGAAAAATCTATCGGAAGTCTGTCGACTCAGCAGGCAATACAAAAGGATACTCCAGTACCTCCACGGAAATCCATTTAAAAATTGTAGTTTATTTCATGAGTATAAAAAATCCAGGCTTCACAACACGATCAAGGACATAACACAGAAACTGAAGCGTCTGATAGGACGAAATGCATCAGTTTCTGTGTTATGTCCTTGATTGTGTTGTGATGCCTGGATTTTTTATACTCATGAAATAAACTACAATTTTTAATGGATTTCCGTGGACGTGCTGGAGTATCCTTTTGCATTGCATTTATTCATTTAATTATAGCATTATGGTTTTTATATGGGTTTTTGTAACGACTAATGTTGCTTTGCTGTAGTCACTTATTAAAGAGAAATTAGCAATATGGGAAAACCTCTCACTGATTGTAGAAGGCCATATTATTGTTATTATTATTATCTAAATGATTTAGTTTATCCAAATTATTATGCAAATGAGATTTATCTCTGATTTTCCTAAATGGTCGATGCAAATGACAGTAAGTATAATAAAAGTATCAACAAACCTCCCAATGATAACAGTTTATTCTTCAAAATTAAAAGAAAACTCAAAACGCACAGAAGCAAATTATTCTGCACAGCAGAGTTACAAAACAATTTATAGGTTGTAAAGTACTGAAGTTGGTCATTTGTTGAATTTGCAGCGTTAGAAGGTCACATTCACTAAAATCAAAAGCATCCAAAACATCCTAACAGGCCAAGTTACATGTAACATAGGAACCCTTCATTGATATCACCTTTACAATTCTTGCATCCATTGAACTTAAGCTGTTTTGATGTGAACTGCCTCGCAACCTTATAGATCTTTTGCTTGTTGATAGGGTTAGGTGTAGGGTTAGTGGGCCCAGACATACTTGAAGACTGATTTTCAAACAGTCTGTTTACTCATAAGTGTTGTGCAACCCTGTATGGTCCAGATAGATGGAGTAGTAGATGCTTGGTGACCATGACCACCATATCCCAACAAGGCTGCAACGTCAGCATGTTTTGGGCTGGAATCAAGGGGCGATTGCTGCTAGGCTACTTTAGGGTACCTGAAGGTGTGAAAATTTCCTTGCTAAAGTATATAGAGTTTGGGACTGACCACTTTCTTCTATGGTATAAAAAGAAGAATCGTGCCTTGCAGAGCAAAATCATCTTCATAGATGACAATGCACCATCTCATGCTGCAAAGATACCTCTCTGTCATTGGCTGCTATGGGCATAAAAGGAGAGATCTCATGTTGTGGCCACCATCTTTCCCTGACCTCAACCTCATAGAGGACGTATCAAGAAAAAGATCTATGAGGGTGGGATGCAGTTCACATCAAAAGAGCAGCTCTGGGAGGCTATTCTGACATCATGCAAAGAAATTCAAGCAGAAACTCTCCAAAATCTCACATGTTCAATGGATGCAAGAATTGTGAAGGTGATATCTAAGAAGTGTTCATATGTTAACATGTAACTTGGCCTGTTAGGATGTTTTGGATTGAAATAGCTTTTGATGGGACCTCGATGGGACCTCCTAATGCTGCAAATTCAACAAATTTTCAAACTATAAAATGTTTTGAAACTCTGCTGTGCATAATAATTTGGAACTATGCATTTTGAGATTTTTTTTAATTTTGAAGAATATACTGGGGCACATTTGGCCGTGAGCCATTTTTCTGTCAGACTTTGCACGTTCCTTCTAGTGCAAACTGCTTGCATAGGTATTTAAGAACTGTCTGTGCCACATTTGTATCGCACGTGACCGCTTTGTGTCACATTTGCACTATTTTTCTGCACTAAAGGGAACGTTCCGGTGCTCAGTTGGACTGTGCGCCATATTTAACAGGCAAAGTCCAACAGAAATGTGTTGCATGGCCCATGTTGCACCAAACAAAGTGGCACATGAAGAATGGGCACTATAAATCATGAATTTGGCGCACTCTGCACTATACACAGGTAACTGCACATAGCACAGACCAATATAGGAAAATCAGAGATAAATATCATTGGCATAATAGTTTGGAACTTGGTGTAAATGCCTGTATGTTACGGAATATCTTTTTAGCATTGTTTCAAATTCTTTTCTTGAGTTGTTCATGCTACTTATTTTTGGAGATTGGAAGGGACTTTTCAGTGATGGAGGCCATTAAGTGATAAGGAATGTTCAGCAGTTTTAAAATTTCATATCTCACAAGTCCATCAAGATTTATCAAGGTCAACCTATAATCCGATAGTGATGATCCAGAGGAAGGCAAAATAAACCCAAAATGCTGTATAGGCTGGTGCATGAAACTGTTGTTGTTTTATAGAAGTATGAGACAATAACATTACTGTGCATGTTAATAGTTAAGGATAATATAATAGATAGTTGAGAGATACTGGGGTTAGCTCTATATGTGAAAGTATATGTGAATAGGAGACTATCTTTCTGGAAATTCCCATACTTTTGAATGCTTGGCAATATAAGGTTACTTTCCTCTCCCCTTCAAATGGAATTTATAGTGTTTTTGTTTTTATTTCTTGAATTCTGTTATTAAAAGCTGATTTGGGGACAAAGTAAGAAACTGACATATATTTGTAGCAACAGATCGTAAATAGTTTTTTCGTTCAATAAGACTACCATATTTTTCGGACTATAAGGCCCACTGGATTATAAGGCGCGCCATCAATAAATGTCTGCTAAAACGTCTAGGTTCATATATAAGCCGCACCGGATTATCAGGCGCACCTGATTATAAGGATGAATGACCAGCAGGTGGCAGACCTGTGCACAGTTCAAGGCAGCTGTTGTCTGTAAGTACGGCTCATATATAAGGCACACTGTACTATAAGGTGTCTGTGCCACATTTGTATCGCAAGTGACCGCTTTGTGTCACATCTGCACTATTTTTCTGCACTGAAGGGAACGTTCCAGTGCTCAGTTGAACTGTGTGCCATATTTAACAGGCAAAGTCCAACAGAAATGTGTTGCATGGCCCATGTTGCACCAAAAAAAGTGGCACATGAAGAATGGGCACTATAAATCATGAATTTGGCGCACTCTGCACTATACACAGGTAACTGCACATAGCACAGACCAATATAGGAAAATCAGAGATAAATATCATTGGCATAATAGTTTGGAACTTGGTGTAAATGCCTTTATGTTACGGAATATCTTTTTAGCATTGTTTCAAATTCTTTTCTTGAGTTGTTCATGCTACTTATTTTTGGAGATTGGATGGGACTTTTCAGTGATTGAGGCCATTAAGTGATAAAGAATGTTCAGCAGTTTTAAAATTTCATATCTCACAAGTCCATCAAGATTTATCAAGGTCAACCTATAATCCGATAGTGATGATCCAGAGGAAGGCAAAATAAACCCAAAATGTTGTATAGGCTGGTGCATGAAACCGTTGTTGTTTTATAGAAGTATGAGACAATAACATTACTATGCATGTTAATAGTTAAGGATAATATAATAGATAGTTGAGAGATACTGGGGTTAGCTCCATATGTGAAAGTATATGTGAATAGGAGACTATCTTTCTGGAAATTCCCATACTTTTGAATGCTTGGCAATATAAGGTTACTTTCCTCTCCCCTTCAAATGGAATTTATAGTGTTTTTGTTTTTATTTCTTGAATTCTGTTATTAAAAGCTGATTTGGGGACAAAGTAAGAAACTGACAGATCTTTGTAGCAACAGATCGTAAATAGTTTTTTCGTTCAATAAGACTACCATATTTTTCGGACTATAAGGCCCACTGGATTATAAGGCGCGCCATCAATAAATGTCTGCTAAAACGTCTAGGTTCATATATAAGCCGCACCGGATTATCAGGCGCACCTGATTATAAGGATGAATGACCAGCAGGTGGCAGACCTGTGCACAGTTCAAGGCAGCTGTTGTCTGTAAGTACGGCTCATATATAAGGCACACTGTACTATAAGGCACACCTTTGATTTCTGAGAGAATTAAAGGATTTTTTGTGCGCCTTACAGTCCGAAAATTACGGTAGTTTAAAAAAAATTAATGACCACTGGATTCACCTCAAAACACAAAAGTGATGTAGTGAAATCTAGCTGCATTTTTAATAGTATGAAATAATTTAAACTTTTCACTTGTTTCAAAAAATTTTTCAAAAAAGCTTTAGAAACTGCTGGATACAGGACTTGATTTCCCTTGGCCAGATCTTATTTACTTGCAATGCTGCAAATGTGGAAATTGTGTGGGACATCAGTTTAAAATGGTATTTGTTGGATTTGTGTACAAAAGGAAGGTAAAAAAAATCTCTTTTTTCATTTGTTTGGTTATCTTACAGGGCAATTTTTGAAAAGTCAGGTCTGTCTCATATTCTTGTATGTTATGTAGGTGATCATAGTATACATGTTGTTGGCCTAATGTCCCACTGTGACAAATGAAAAACTTCCTGCAAAAAAAAATATGACTATATGGTTGTTGTGGCATGGAAATATGGGTGTACGACCCAGCCAAGACTCCAGACTACAAAGATCTTGACCTGGTTATAACACTATGTCCGTGTACAGCAGGGCATTTCGAACTCTGCCAAGTCTTTGAAGTTAAGCTATGGCCACCAAATAGCTGGTGACCGCAATGTGACTGGAATCTGGGTTAGTAGGACCAGCCTAGGAGATACAAACAAAGAGAAAAATCAAAAGGTTCTATCCAGGCCACACAAATCACCATGGTATGTTCATGTCTGCATAGTGTTCAGAACTAGGTGACAAACAGGATGACCAAAGGGTATTTTATAAAAATGAATGCATTTATTTGGAGGTACAATTACATACAGGCATACACATTTCTTCAAAAGGCATCTAAAAGATTATGATTAATTTCCACCAAAGTGAATCATTTATTACTTTATTGTAATAAAGTAATAACAGTTCCACTGAAATAGCTTTTTTTTTAATTCTGGTCATTTCCCGATGTGGGCCAACACAATTGTTATGACTCACTTCCCACAGACAGAATGCGATCAATATGGTAATCAATAAAGCAAGAATCCTGGTGTAATACACTATGGGAGACATTTATAATGACGTAAACACGGTTTTTGCCTTTTTAGAAAGTGACAGGAGCATTGGGGAGTCAAATTTATCTTCATGTTCTCTAGTTTCAAAAAAGTTGCAGGGAATACTGTACTGGACCATTACAATTTATTTGTGATGAGCATAAATGTTAGTATAGGACAGCATCCATTGTAACCCTAGATGTGGGTAAACTCACGTATAGAAGGGTGCATGCAATATAAAGGTCCGAGTTGCCAGAATCCAGTTCACTGTAATAATACAGTAATGCTTGATAAAGACCTTAAAGACGGTTGAACCATTGTATCGTACCCTTGATGAATAAATATGAAAAATACTGATTTATTGCATTACTTTGGAGTACTGCTGTTATCTTCCATTATTATTTATGATGAAAGTGCAGAGGTTATCAAGGAATGGAGCTCTTGTTAAATATCAATGTGTTGGGGTACCGTATTTTTCGGACTATAAGGCGCATAAAAAATCCTTTGATTTTCTCAGAAATCAAAGGTGCGCCTTATAGTATATATGAACAGTACTTACAGACAACAGCTGCCTTGAACTATGCACAGGTCTGCCACCTGCTGGTCATTTATCCTTATAATCAGGTGCGCCTTATAATCCGGTGCACCTTATATATGAACCTAGATGTTTTAGCAGGCATTTATTGATGGTGCGTCTTATAATCCGGTGCCCCTTATAGTCCAAAAAATACTGTAAGCTGCGATTTAAGAAAAAAGGCTGCATTACCAATTCAATAAATGAATGAATATATGAATAAATATATGGCACATAAATACAGTCGTCTGAATGAAGCCTAACACTTGTACTTGCAGACAATCATAAGAGGAAAATTAGTTCTAGAAATCCCAAATGTTTTGAGGGAAGAACACAAACAGCTGTTTTTAGAACAGGAAAATAGTAATGAAGTCAAAGCATAATTCAGAAGCATGGATAAGTTTTCACTTTTACTGTATAAATTCTCTAAGCATTTCCTCCATGTTGAATACATTGGTTCAATGTGAACTGTTCTGCCATCATCCAGACCAACACGAGATGTGCATTCCCAGCGGGATCTTTAGCATAACTACTGAAGGTTTGAATCCAGTTAAGTTATCTGAAGATGAGCCAAGAAACTTTGATAACTTTTCATAAAGACTTTCAGAAACCACAAGTTTCATTTCCATTCAATCAGAGAATCCTTCTGGCAGATAATTTTGGGACAGATTCTCACAAGTTATTGATGGGAAAGCCATTAGTAATTGTCTTCTAATGCCTTATAGAAAAGGAGAAGTAGTCGCTTCTAGAAGAGAGCATAGACTGTGACAGATGAATTATTCAGCCAGGCTCACACTGCGAGATGCTAATCGATTCTCCTTGATGCAGTGAAATCATCAATTTGTGGCCCGGGGCTCACTGATCACAGCCGGTGTCAGCGCTTGTACAACCAATTAATGCGAGACAAGATTACTCCCTCACATCAGTATTTTTCTAACAGATGTTTTATATTTCATCAGTCACATGTGCCACAAGATAGATTTGTTTCTCAAAACAACGAAAATCAGGACACATGTTCTGTAATGTGTTCTGCCTTTAGACAATAAACTCTAAATAAGTAATATGTGGGGATTCAATACAAATAGTGGATTCCCACATGACTCCTAGATAAACTCTCTGTATGTGTTCTTTAAAAAACATGCTGGGAAGCACATTCCCACCAGGAATTACAAAGTTAAAAATGAAAGTTCTTCCATAAACTTTGTTAAAGGAAAGTTACCATCTGATTAATAGCTTATAAAGTATCATCACTGACTGACTCCACTTTGCACCTTGATGCAGGATATGGCCTTGTAATTGTTTTATATGGTCTACTTTTCTAAAAGATGTTTTAAATATATTTACTATGTTTATGAACTGTAAGTGCTCTGTGGGACGTCACCAGAGGCCCTCCATGCTATGAATGCAAAGCCCGTGAAGCACTTGCAGCTCAACAGCTTATTTTAAAAACATATTTTTTTTAGGAAAAGGAGACTATAAAAACCTATTACAAGGCTAGATCCTGAATCAGAGTGCAAAGGTTATTCTGCCAATGACGCTGATTTATAAGGTATGAATCAGACTGTTACTCATAGATTCAGGCACTGTGGGGCATATTTATCATACACCAGCGCTCATGCGCATTTTTGCAGTGGCATACATCAAGAGGCTTCCACCTGAAGGCTTCTGCAAGGGCCTGGCGTAGAAAAAACCGCAGCCATATGTGAAAAGTCCCAGGCAGCAGCAAGTGCGCCAGCGTGGGGACAGTAACGCCCTGCGCCGGCCCACTCCCGGCCAGCCGCGCCCTCCACTCGCCCAGCCATGCTCCCCCATCATGCCCAGGTGGCGGAGATGGCAAAATAGTCGAGACGTGGTGCAGAGGCCCTGATAAATATGTCCCTGTGACTGTGGTAATATTCTTATATTTGTTATCCTCATTCCTTCTAAAATAAACTCTTATAATTATGCTATTGAGTCAGAAGGGCTCTGGGTGTGTTACCAAAACCCTGTGCTGCAGCTTCACAGACTTTTACACTGTCTCCCCTTCCCCTGCTCCCTAAGCACTTTACCCCTCCCTCTGCCTGCTATAATCTCAAAGTCAATTGGTGTGAAATTTTTTTCTAGATTTTATTTTTATGGCTTTAAATATTTTATCAATAAGATACCACATTTTTTATTGTTTTTATGATTGTTTCAATAACCCAAAATATATAGAATATTCATGGTATCCCTATATTCTTTAATTTTAATCCATATAGTTGTGTAAGGTATAATATTTTCGCCAGAACAGGTGCAGTTTTCATTGATACACTCTGTTAACACCTACAATCAGATTATCTGTTGTATAATGCAGACATTCTCCGGGATTTACAACATACATACGGTAATTTAGTGGTTAAAATAGTATTTATACATATACATTTATACATATGTGTACTATATATATGTATATATACAATACTATACATATATATACATGCCAGTATAATCAGTGTGTGGAATCATTTATTATTATTAGTTCTCCACTTTGATTGGTTATTATACTATGCAGCTGACTATTTGCAGGGTTAGATATAGGTCACTGGTACTTTCAGGTATACAGTGACTAGCATCCCTGTACTTATGTACTTATGCCTTCTATCTAATATGCCTGATTAACACTAGCCTTTTACTAGCTTGGCCAGTTCCTGGCACAGAGATCAGGGCACTACCCTAAACAAATCATTGCATAAATCATGTGGCTCAGGGTACACATGGTTCAAGTGCAATTATGACACATGCAAAGGATGAGCCATTTTTGGGTTGAGCCTCTGATCATGAGAATACAGCTTAAAATGAGTCACAAGAGACTGCACTTCTAATGAGCCAAAATGAGATGACAATGGGATCAGCAAGCAGAAGTTTTATTTTACAATGAGATTTGAGGAGGAAGAAGACAGCAAGAAAATTGAAAACCTGGATGGCACCAAAAATGTTCCCAATAATAATAAAGAGTTCTGTGAGTGTACCAGTCAAACATGGGCAGATACTAGAGGCACCTGGTTTTCCAGGATTTCCAATGAAACAAAATTAAGGCACCTTTCACACTAGCTTTTTTCTGCTTGTTTTTCTGATGCACAGATTGCATCTCTGACCCATTGACTCACATTGCACTATGACCCATTGCATTCAATGGGTTTTGCCAGACTTGCATTTATTTTCACAAACACATATGCACCTTTTTTTTTATGCGCATGAAAATCTCAAGTGCTCTACTTTTGTTAGTTACAGGCTTGAAAATCGTACCATAATAGCCTAAGGAGACGCATCAAAAACGCAAATGCAAAAAATGCAGAAACGTTAGTGACTCCTACACAAAACTGATGAAAATTGCAGGCAAAATCATCAGTTTTTCTCACGTTGCACTCTGACATGATCTGCAACGCAAGTGTGAAAGGGACCTATGTGTAAATTGCGAAGATTGTTCGCAATTCCAACTGCAGCTGAAATCAGACAATAAATAAATGCTGCAGATTTTACTCCTGTAGCATTAATCATTATAAAGAGTTTTCCCTATTCTCTATGCAGTAGATGTAAATCGCTGGGGGTTAGTCACTGCAGCTAACACATACCTATTATGTCACCTATGGCCTTACAGAGGAAATATCATTACCTCTAAAAAAAACAAAAAACATACTAATAAAACTCTATACATTACTTCCAGTGGTGTAAGCTCGTTTATCCTGTTGAAGGTATCATGCAATATTTTGCCTTGTGAGAGGTCAGGATGTGGTCAGCCCTCGCAATAAGTTCTCCAAGCGTCCTTTTGTCCGTTACTCTGTGTTGCACTACAAGTCACAACGTCCTGAAATTACCAGTAAACTGACTTTAGGAGTTTTGTAACTGAATGTCGAGAATCATCCATGTTTACCCATTCCTCAAAATGTCTGTCACAAACTTACAGCAGTTACATAAGTCAAAATCAGCTTTTTACTGCTATTATAATTAAATATATGCAACACCCCTGCCAATATATAGCTGCGAATAGCGTCCTCTCCAGGTCAGGAGCTGTTAGGGAGAGTCGTAAACCCTCTATGAAGGTTCTAGAATCTGGGCATTGTGCAATAACAGCTGTAGATTCTGCCTGGAAAGGCAATAGTTAAATGGGTGTAATATGTTATCCAATTATGTGGCTGTATTGTAAACTGGAGTGTGATTGGAGAGGTGCTACCACCTGACCAGGGGGAGTATAAAACCCCTGTGCATGGGGAACACATGGTCTTTTCCTGCCAGTAGTCTGACCTCATGGTATGTTTGTCTTAGCTGGTCTAATCCCAGAGTATGGAGAGAGTCAGTGTGTAGCACACCTTCAGTGCTGTCACAGAAACCAATCCCATGAACTGAATCATCAGACTCTAACCCAGAGCTGCAGTTTGGAGACATCTCAATTATCCCAGCCTGCATATATCAACAGGCTGGTGCATTATTCCTGCTGACCACTCTCCACGACCACTCCAGTGCCAGAATCCAAATCTGCTGTTTGACCGTTGCCTGCTACTCGTTGTTCAATAAAGAACCGTGAGTTGATTTGCACAATGTTGTCTCCGTCTGATACCTGGATATGGCTGTCTACCACCACAGGCTTCCCCATCCATTACCTAGGGACTTATCTTACAGACACTCAGGGGTTGCCTCAGGGAGAAACAAGTACTTCAGACTCTCCCTTCATATTTCTTGCACACACCACCTGCTGGAGACCTGCCAGGATGTAGGACAGCCCTCCTGGCCCCTTTCCAAGCACTGTGACATCAGCGTGCCCAAGGCCGCAATCGGCAGCCACTCCAGTATTCTGGGTCCCGGCTGCCTCCAGGCCCACTGTGAAAGACTAGGCCCCAATGGGGAATGTTGCAAGTGGTGTCACAAACAGGATTTTTACTTCTGTGCCTTATACTGGCACTTTCTTTTACAAAAGACTGTGCTCCTTAACCCTGCTGCCATCTGGGTTAAGGCCCAAGTGATTATGATCTACAAGATAGACTGTGTTAATTTATAGCCACATGCTGTCGAGCAATACTCCAGCACCCACAAGGTTATTCCTGAAAAAGAACTGTGCTAGCACTGCTACATCTGGCGCTGCAGCACCCAAAGCGCTGGAAGGCTGTGTGGTGCAGCAAAAGAATTTCATCCCCCCCAAATCCTCACTGGCGGGAAATCCAGGGTGCTCGCTAAGCTCCACACATGCACAAATGGTATGAACCCTGCCTGCTGGCTCTGTGGCGCAGGAGAAAATAAAGCATGCCACAACCACTAGCGGGAAGGACTTTGACTCCGTTCTCTGGCGCGAAGAGAACTTCCTGCCCCACCTCAACACAGAGACAAGACACTTGTGTACCACGTGGAGCAAGGAGATCATCGGCAGCATGCCGGAACCCAGACTTCTACCTCTCGTTGAGGAACCGGAGTTCCTCGAAGCCCTTATGACGGTGATTGTTATGTCTGCACAGCCCATCCAATGACCATCCCTTTTTAATAGCCTACATGCACACCCCTACACTAAAGCCAAACCCTACACTCAAAAATAACCTTGGGAATGTCCCAAGTGTATGGAAACACTGAAGAATTAAAAAAACAAACACACGTACTCACACCTCTGCTTCTGATTTTTCTATTCTCCTCTGTCTCCAGGACCTGGTGCGGTGACGTGACTACATTGCGCCTCCTGCTGTAATGAAGCACGAGACACGATGTGGGGGTGTCATCTCCCATTGAGCTCCCAGCCGTACACAGTAGTGATGGGAATTACAGCTCTTCTTAGTCAGCTGGCTGAAACGGCTCCGCTCACTAAGAAGAGCCAGCTCCTCTGGCTCCTGAAATATATAATATATATATATAAATTAAAAATATAATAGGGAGCTGCAGGCCAGTCAATCACCTCAGGTTAAAGGGGTCGTGGTGAGCCGGTTGAATGTGGGGTTAAGTAACTTAGAGCCTGCTTGTTCGCGAACGACACATCCCTAGTATACAGCAGCCCGGCCTCTGTAGTGGAGCTTTCAGCCCCGTGCTGCTCTACTATAATCCCTATTTGTGTCCGGAAGACACAAATAGGGATGAGGATGTGGAAAGATGCCCTGCAGCCGGACCAGTGTCCCGCTGTCAGGGAAGATTCAGGGCTTAGGGCAAAAGATCCTTGACCTAGCGACGCCCCTGTGTGTGTATTATTCCTATACTATAACATCACCGTGTACATTATCCCTGTACTGTGACATTGCTTTGTGTATTGTCCCTTTATTGTGACATCACTGTGTGTTTTATTTCTGCCCTACAACATCACTGTGTGAATTATCTGGCATCACTATTATCTTTTATCATTTTACATTGACATCATTGCATTGATTATCTTGGTACTGTAACATCACCACATTGATAATTCCTCTACATTGCTGTGTCCGTGATCCCACGTGAGGGGGTTATATGCAGGAGCGGACACTACTGTTAATTTGGGATTTAACATGTTGCATTTTAATGCATTTTGAAACCTATTACAACAGAAAAATGACAGAATCAAAAATGGCAAAAGCAGCTAAAATTAGACAATTTGCCCCTGTGTGTATTATTCCTTTACTATGACAACACTGTGTATTATCCCTGTATGATGACACTGTGCGTATTATTCCTTTACTGTGATATCACTGTGGCAATTTTCACTGTATGGTGACATCACTGTGTGTATTATCCCATTACATCAATGTCATTATTATCCCTGTTCTATAACATCACTGTATGCATTCCCTGTTCTGTGACAATCAATGATTATCTCTGTACTCAACCACAACTATTTTTTCAGTACTGTAACATTACCACAATTATTATCTATGTACTGTGACATCAATGTCTATCATTATCTAAGCATGTTCAAATGTGTGGCCAAAATTGTCATGCTGTATAGGTGGCACCATGGTTACTATTTAGATCCTACACAGAATCACAATCCAGATGCATTTTTAAATACATAAGAATTTGTAGGCAATGTTGTTTTAAGGCTAAACAGGCATTTTTTTTAATAAAACAGGAAATGTTTTAAAGAATACATACGCTACAGCAGTGATGGCGAACCTTTTAGACACCGAATGCCCAAACTGCAACCAAACCCACTTATTTAAATGCAAAGTGCCAACAGTACAATTTAAACAGGAACATGTTGCTACCTGCTTTGTCACTGGTTTTAATTGTTTCGGTGTCCTGAGGACACCAATACAGTTGAAAGAAAGAGGAGGAATTCAGATGATCATTGTAGCCTTGTCTGCACCTCTTTTCTCCTCCTGTAGTCCCAAGCAGCTAAGGATGTGTAGCTTCAAAATAGCACTGATCAGAGCACATCCTGGGTGGCCAGGGATGGCAGGAGGAGGTTTTGAGTCTTGTCTGGAAACTCTGTGCTGGGGTGATGGCCTGGGTGCCCACAGTGAGTGCTCCAAGTGCCACCTCTGGCACCTGTACCATAGGTTCAACACCACTGCCCTACAGGATGGCAGTGTAATGCTAAGTTGTGTAAAAGCTGGTGACAAGCAGTATAATCAATAACTCTCCTAGAGTTAATAAGGCACAACATTTTGGTGCCTAAAAGGAAAAGGCTAGAGTTCCACATACATGAAATTCAAGCATATATTTTAGTCAGTGAGTGTCAATTTGTTGGCAGCTTATATTGATGGCGTATGATAATGATTTGATGCCACCAAGATAAAAGTAAAAGCTTTTGTTTTGTAATGATGGTCCTGCAGAATGTAGCAACATATCTACACTGCCAGGCAATTCATCTACATTTAAATTCCCGTTACTACATGATATATGCTAGTCTTAACCAGGCTGTAGTGATTGATAACACACTGCCATTTTAAAGCCATAAGATGAAAAAGATACAGGGAGGAAGTCTTGTGGCCTCCAGATCCTATCATCTTCCCGCAGCTGGCCCTACAGGAAGTCCAGTGACCAAAGAGCCTGAAGAAGCCAGACAAGAGTCTAAACCTCTGGGCTGGTGTTATGGGTGATAACAAGGCTGTGTTTATGGAGGGGCTAAGCTGCTGGTTCAGACATCCAACAGACTGATCCATAAACCAAAACTATCAATTAACTTGTCATGGTAAGGCTCACAGTTCTGAATCCAACATTACAACCAGTGCAGCCTATAAACTCACACTTTTTCTCGTGCTGTTCCCATATCTAATTGCTCAGGAGCTGACTGGTGGGCAACCAGTGATCACAAGAACAAGGAACCCCCGAGTCACCAGAAGTATGGAAAGCAGCAATGGGTGCAGATGCCTAACCTACGATCCATTAATTAAACTGTTTTATTGGTTATTTGTGATATAGAAATAAAGATGGAAAGAGCAATTATAGTGTAGCAGGTTATTACAATCTCCAGTAGATACAACTAAGTGCTCATAAGCCACAACCAACTTTTAGTGCTTTTGTAGACTAAATCCACAGGGCTGCCCTTGGTGGACCCACAGTCTCCCGACCAGTGGGTATGTTTATGATAGAAGTTTGTGAGCATATAGCTTGTGTTTGAAAAAATTCAGTTAGGTGCCCGTTTCTGGATTTTTCACTTTTTTATTGTTTATAATTAAAAAAACAAGTAAAAATAAACTATTAATAAAATCACAGTAAAAATATATTATGATTTAGGAGACACGTTTTGTACCTGTACCGGGTACGTCAACAGTCCATCAGTCCATGGACGGTTACGAAACGCGTCTCCTAAATCATAATATATTTTTACTGTGATTTTATTAATAGTTTATTTTTACTTGTTTTTTAATTATAAACAATAAAAAAGTGAAAAATCCAGAACGGAACTTTTTCAAACACAAGCTATATGCTCACAAACTTCTATCTACAGTTTTAATGATGGTAGATTTGTCCTACTAAGCAGCTCCTGAGGAAAATTTTATTATAACTGTAAATGTCATTATTGCCTCGACAGCTGCAATTTGTTATACAAATTATGCTAATTAATCTAGGGTGCTCCAGCTACGTCACCAGAACACCTCAGAGCGCCACCTCTTTTAATTTATTCACTCCCCCCATGGCGATACAGGATCGAGTTTGACTTGTATCAGAGCGAATAAATTAAAATATGAGGCTCTCTAAGGCACTCTGTTAACGTACCCGGAGCTCCCGAGACTAATTAGCATAACTTTTATAACTCTGTATTGCCGCAATTGTGGCACATAGAGTTATAATAAAAGAAGTTCTGAGGAACATCTTTAAAGGGGTTATCCGGGTTTTAAAAATTACCTAGGGCCGGGCTGGGGAGGGCTAGTTAAACATAATGAACATGTACTTACCGCGTCCGGCGCCGCTGATGTCCCGCGCCGTGGTCCCTTCGATCCGTGACCCTGTTTGTTTACAGGGGCACGGAAGCCGCGCACAGGGAGCTTCCGGTCCGCGATGTGGCCGGCTCCTCCCATCCGTCCCTATCTCTCAGCGTTGTAAGCACTGGGAGATGGTGTCGCATGGGAGCATCCGGACGGCCGGAAGCTCTCTGTGCGCACTTGTAATGAAACCGGCGCACAGAGAAGACCGGCCGCGGCGCGGGACATCGGCAGCACCGGAGGAGGTAAGTACATGTTTATTGTGTTTAAATAGCCCTCCCCAGCCCGGCCATAAGAAATTTTTTAAACCTGGATAACCCCTTTAAGGGGCTGTGGATAGGGGATATGTTTTCATTGTGGGAGAAGCTCTTTAAATTATCTAACTTTAACTAATTGGCTTCTATGAGGAGGTAAGTTCTAGATTGGACCTGGGTGAGGCTGTGTATGTTGTGTAATTGGACTTTTCTAAGGCAATTGATACTGTACCGCATAAACGTTTAGTACATAAAATGAGACTTTTGGGACTGGGAAATCTATGTATTTGGATTAGCAGTGGGCTTAGTGATAGAAAACAGAGGATTGTCATTAAAGGGTTTTTCCCATAAATTCAAGTTCGGACCTATCCATAGGATAGGGCCTAACTTGCTGATCGCTGGGGGTCCCAATGATGAGACCCTCACAGATCACGAAAACTAGGAGTCCGATGGGGTCCCACGTACCTCATTTAGACCCCTCGTCACTCTATGAGAGTAATGGAGCAGACGGCCATGCATGACCGTTCTGCTCCAATCATCTCTATAGAGCCTAGCATGGACGATCTTTTGATCACTCTTATAAATATTTTTATTTCATACAAAAGTAAAGTAGTGGTTAATCTTATGGACCTGAGTCTTTTCCTACCTTATATACTATGATACTATCTTCCATTCCATATGCTGTATTTGTCATCATTATTTATGGCTTATTGATTTAGTAAATACATTAAAATAATTGATTTTCAATTTTGGAAATTACATATATAACATTGTACTGTATACAACACAGTACAGTTTGCCAGAATATTCATAAGCAGGTGTAGCACTTCTCAGACAGGAGTAGGGTCAAAATTGGACTATATGGCCAATGACTATAGGGCCTTACACTTCATTTATAGCAATGCCTGGCTTCATTTAAAAATACACTAAAGATCCTGTTAAACTCCTCTTAAAGTATTGTGCTCAACATTGCAGAATTTTACCAAGAACCTGAAATATGGAGCGTTTTCAGCACACAAAGGGTTACAATGGTCTGTGTTTGCTGAGATCAGCAGAGGTTTCAGCAGAAAAGTTGTGGGTCAAAGAGTAACAGACGAGATAAGAGCTCTCCTCTATGCTGCATGTACTACAGTATGTGTTTGCTTTCATTCATTCACCCAAGGCTAAGACAATATGGGATTATCTATGAGCGAATGGGAAACGTAACATGTTGAAAACGTTCTGTTCCAGGCTCATTGATTAAATCACGCCACCATTTTATTTTTGTCCGATGAGGTCTCTTTTTCCTGGGTCACTGAGTGTGTTATAGTTGGGTGGCTTTGAACTCAATTATTAAGTAGAATTTCTCCTTCTATGTGAAATATGTCACAGGAATTCACTTTTCATTGAACCAAGAGCTCAGTTATGTAAGAACGAAAGAATTACTAAAATCATTGTAACACTTACAAAAATTAAGCAGCAGGAGGGAAAAATGTTTCATGTTCTATTCTATAAAATTATGCTGGCAACATTATTTATATGCCTGGCTTTTTATTTCATGGGCACAACTGCGAAGAACATAAGAGAAAACATCAAACTTCACTCTCCCATTTTGTTGGCTTTTTGTGGTGAAGTAAATTGAATAACTACATTGCCTTCCAGATCCCAATGCCAGTAAAGTCTGTATGATTGGCAGCGCCCTTCCTTCTTTATAATTACAACTCATCCTGTTTACTATGTCTTATTGCTTATTAGTGACAGTGTCTTCATTACATCTGTTGAATCCGTTGATTTGCTTCTATGGTTACAATAATATCAAGAGCAACAGAGCTGAAGCAACTCAGTTTCACAGCCCATAATCTGCTTACAAGTTGCTGTCACCTGGGTGAAGGTGTTTCTACCTTAGTGCAAATCCTATATATGAAATAGGCTTGATAATGCTATGGTATATAATCCTGCTGATAACAGCCTTAGTCATCTGAAGTGTACATGTCAGGGAGGCTGGCACATCGCCAGCCTCATGTAATGATGGGAAAGGGAGTGGAAGCTGCCGACGGGCAAGGCTAGTAATGATGACCTATCTTTACTCAATAAATTTATTCCACCACTTGTGACTTTGTATGACTATGTAGCTGTTTTTCCCCCAAGATGCCTAGCAGCCAAGGCTGAGGTTACAACTTCATAAATGCAAAGTTAAAAGTAATAAAGGAAATAAAAGAAATAAAAGACAATAATTATTAAAAGTTGTTGGGAGCAGAAACATGTTAAGGCCTTTGTAACGCAGTCAAATGCCTTTATAACTCCAGAACAATACACTCCAGAGCTGTAATTACAATTCTGCTAATTAGTTATTGGAGAAATCCAGCATGCTTATTTACAGACAGTCCCCTAACAACTTAGTTAAAGGGTTTCTACACATATGTAAGTTTGTCACCTCCTACTGTTACAGCTCATGAGTCCTTGGAACCCACCCATACTACTCAGTGCCCCTCCTGTATAATGATTTCCTCTGCTCATGAGAAAGTTTCCTCCATGCTATTAAAGAGGTGTTCCCAGTTCAGCAAATAAATGCTTATGTTTTTACAATAAAAATGTATACAATTCTCCAGTATACTTTCTGTATCAATTCCTCAGGGTTTTCTAGATCTCTGCTTGCTGTCCTGCTATAGAAAGCTTCTATGTTACTTCCAGTGGACAGAGATCTTACCATGGTCACACAGGTTTGCGGCTCGTTATATCACACATCTCTGATTGCTCACTGTGACGAGTTGTGCACCTCTTTGACCATGGTCACATGGTTCTGAGCACTGGTATTAAACATAGAGGGGCTCATTTACTAAGGGTCCAAACAGCGCACTTTCGTCGGGTTTCCCAAATATTTCCGTTTTGCGCTGAATTGCCCCAGGTTTTGGTGCACGCAATCGGATTGTGGCGCATTGGCGACGGCTTTCACTCAACAGAAATAGGGGGCATGGCCGTCGGACAACCCAACGGATTCGGAAAAAATGTAGAATTTAAAAAATGAATTGTGTCACAAGATCAAGCACTGACATGCACCAGGAAGAAGAAGGTGAACTCCGGCGGACCTCGGCGCAGCAGCGACACCTGCAGGAACTCGGGCGCAAGATCTTAGTGAATCCCGGCAGACCCGAATCTCCGGCAGAAAAGGCACCGCGGAATCGACAGGACCGGGTAATTAAATGTACCCCAGAAGCTTTCTATAGAAGGACAACAAACAGAGGAACCATGAGCAATTGATACACAATTGGAAAACTGTATAACTTTTTATCGTAAAAGTCAAATAGAAAACTACCTTGTATCTAATTTGTATCAGAAAACTACCAAAATTGTGGGGCTGACACTTCTTTAACCCCTTAACGCCGAAGCCACTTTTCCCCTTCCACTTTTTCAAATCTGCCCTGTGTCACCATAAGTGGTTAGAACTTCGGAACGCTTTAACATATCAAAGTGATTTTGAAATTGTTTTCTCATGACACTTCATGTTAGTTAAAAAATTTTGGTGGTATGTTTTGCATTTATTTATGAGAAAATCAGATATTTGGTAAAAATTTGGAAAAATTTTCGATTTTCGAAATTCAAAATGTTCTTCTTTTTCCATACATAGTCATAAAAGAAAAAAATCTTAATAACTAACATTCACCGAATGTCCACTTTATGTGTGCATGGTTCTTTATGCATCCTTTCATTTTTATGTGATGTTATGTGGCTTTGAACGTTAGGTGCGATTTTTCACATTTTCATAAAAACACAAAATCCTGCTATTGAGGGACATGCTCAGATTTCAAGTCACTTTAATAGGCCTAAATAAAAGTAAAACCCCATAAATTACCTCATTATAAAAACTACACCCCTTAACGTACGCAAAACAACTTTTATGAAGTTTGTTAACACTTATTTGTTTTACAAGGGGTAAAACAAATCGGATTCAATTTTGAAATTAACATTTTTTTGGCTAAATGAAAGTTTTTTTCTTATAAAATGTACAAATTCTCAGTGGATAAATTATCAAAACCCTCCACAAAGTTTGATACCCAATCTCTCCGGAGTATAACAATCCCCCATATGTTGTGGTAACCTGCACACGCCAGGGCATTGAAGGGAAGCTGCACCATTCAGAGCAGATTATGCATTGTCACTTTTTATTGGCTATACTTCTGGTCTTTATTGTTTTGAGAATTTGGATATATAAGGGCACTTTAGATTTAACATTAGATGCACTTTACAAATACTTCATTTTATTGGTTCATTAGCTTATTGATGAGATTTTATTAACTCTTGAATGTATGTAGGAAAAGAAAATCGGCAACTTTGGTTGGTTTGGTTCTTTTTGCATTTTTTTGGGGCTGTACATGGCACCATAAAAACTGCGGGTGTTAGAGATGGGTGTCAGCTATAACATACAGGTAGCACCCACAACTTATGGCACCGGTCACAGCCGATACCAGAAGTGGGGCATAGTAGTAGTATGTCACGATGCAGCAAGTCCCTGCCGCCCCTGATGTACTACTACGTCCAATGTCGGAAAGGGGTTACTATAAGACACTGTCGTATTTTTGGGGAAACACAGTATATTCTAATTCTAGAATCCACTGCCCTATGATAAACAGACTGTCTGTATAAATTGATCTGTGTCAGGCTCTGTTTCTGGCCGCCAAAAAGCAAAACGGCAGGAGCTGCCATTTTCTCGAGCGGGCGAAGTATTCGTCCGAGCAACGAGCAGTTTCGAGTACGCTAATGCTCGAACGAGCATCAAGCTCGGACGAGTATGTTCGCTCATCTCTAATTGTCACTTTTTATTGGCTATACTTCTGGTCTTTATTGTTTTGAGAATTTGGATATATAAGGGCACTTTAGATTTAACATTAGATGCACTTTACAAATACTTCATTTTATTGGTTCATTAGCAAATTGATGAGATTTTATTAACTCTTGAATGTATGTAGGAAAAGAAAATCGGCAACTTTGGTTGGTTTGGTTCTTTTTGCATTTTTTTGGGGCTGTACATGGCACCATAAAAACCGCGGGTGTTAGAGATGGGTGTCAGCTGTAACATACAGGTAGCACCCACAACTTATGGCACCGGTCACAGCCGATACCAGAAGTGGGGCAAAGTAGTAGTATGTCACGATGCGGCAAGTCCCTGCCGCCCCTGATGTACTACTACGTCCAATGTCGGAAAGGGGTTACTATAAGACACTGTCGTATTTTTGGGGAAACACAGTATATTCTAATTCTAAAATCCATTTTAGCAGCACTGCCCTATGATAAACAGACTGTCTGTATAAATTGATCTGTGTCAAATATGTCCATCCACTTAACTTGAACAATTAAATATATAAAATATATAATTGGTAACAATGGTGTCACTAATTAGATACCATACATAATCATTTTAAGTCTAATAATGGTATGTCAGAATAAAGAGGTAGCTGGACACACTGGCTCATCGCTAGGACTCCTGCACAGGACATTTTTGTTTTCACAGATGTATTGACTATCGTTTCACATTACCAAGACAGTGAGGAATTCTTGTTAATTTCCTTCACACGTTACGCCTAATAACACCACAGAAACTGTTAAAAAGGCCATGAAACGTATATTGGTGCTGCATTCACAGCCATTTTTATTAACACATTAGGGATTGTAAAGTGGATTATATAGATGAGGGCTGGTTTAGCATACATGGATAATGCCTAGCAGTGGAATTGTTAACCATTTCACATAGATTAGGCACTACAAAAATAGGCTTTGCATTCTGTCGTATCCCGTGCAACTACTTACAGCTAATATGACTTAGGATACTTGCAATAACTCTTATTTGCCTCTACTCAAATATCTTATGATAAGTATAATTTTTTCCCCTAACATTAACTGTTACCTTTCTGCATCAATTTTGTATCACTGTAATTAAAATTCCATGAGGTCTATGGACCAAAAAAAATGTTTTTCTTTTTCATTTGCTACATCATTAGTTGAGCTGAGCCACCCCCTGCCATTGAAATTAATAGCCTCCCTTTAACTCTATCTGTTAATAAACCTTGAAATAACACAGTCATCTTTGGCTATAGCATCTAAAGGGTTAAACGTCCACAATCTGTGCTAGTTTGGATGGAAGGTGTTTTCCATATGTTATTAGCTATACTCCTAATGTTGCCAACTATACTGAGCCTGCACCATTTCCATACCATAAATGTATTCCAAGATGCACTATCCTGTTTGCAGCCATACCTTATATTTTCCTAATGAAAAGACTGTATTGGAGTTTATATCCTGACTAATGTTATGCACAGAAATAATTATGAAAGAGATATGACATTACAACAAATACACTTATAATGGCCAATGCTTTTTCTATTGACCAAACACAACAACCCCAGTACAACAAATTAAAGGAATTTCTCTCAGCTTTAAAAAATAAATTTACCAACAAGGATAATAACACAATCATTCACATATTATTTCAAAGCTGCACAGAATAGGTTGATCCAAGAACATTTTCTAAAATATTTTTAATTTGTTTTACAGAAAACTGGTGGCAACATAACCCCCCCTCGGTGAGCACAACAGTCACAAGTGCAAAAGTGCACAAGAACACGTTACAGGTGTGAAGTGCAGTATATAAATCAATGTAAGAAAAGTGGGGCTGTGACCGACCCTTCAATGAACATTTAACCATCCTGTACAATTGCTTTACAACACTGTAAAGGTAAAAAGCAGACACAATCATATCCACAGTCAATATTACAGACAAGACCTGATTCCAAACAATTTGGAGCAAGTTCTCTTCCTATGGAATATGGAGCCTTGGTTACTGAGACAATGAGATCCTACAGTCTTGTTCCCTGGACTGAAAAAAGGAGGACGATAGCAGCTTTAAGAGGGAAACATCCGCATGGCATAGACTATGAACAGGGTACATGTAGCCTGGATAAAAACAGAGCATAAAATTCATTTTTATTGTGTGAGAATATGGCAGGTGGAGTAAGCAAAAACAGAAAATGTTCCCAACCACATGGGCACCCCAAGATAATAATGTAGAATTGCCTCAATGACAGAAAGGGGGAAGGGAAGTTCTCTTGGTATACTATAGCTTGTTGATATACTGTTCCAGCGGAAAGGAAGGTGATTTTATAATTGGAGAGTTTATCGGGAAAAGGTGGTAATTACCTGAAAACTTTTTGAGGCAACCATCCAACCTCCTAACAATTTTGGTGGTTGAAAAGACCACTGATTTATGCACACAACAAGATCAACTGATGCACACAACAAGATCAACTGATCTTTCCACCTGTCCATTAAATTAAGATGATATCCTATTCTGGAGTATATTTCTGAATCAAACTCCAGTGAGGTGAGACTAGTAAATTCTCTAATATACCTTACTAAAGAAAAAAGCTTCAATGTTAAATTAATTTTTTTTCTTCTTCCTTTCCTGCATTGAGCAGTGTTCCTACACATTAGATAAGAAGAGCCTAAAGCTTAACCCCTTATATACCTGGAGAAAATGTCTCTGATAATTCAGCTGTGTAAGTAGATAAGACTATCCGAGGACTGTATGTGTGGATTTAAGGCATTAGAAATTGTATAATCGGCTACTTATATTTATGATATATGTGTGAATATGGAGGCAAAGCTGATATATAGATTAAAGGGATGACTAAAACAGGAAAAGTAAACATTCATTACTGATTCATACAGCTTTGACGTTTAGCAGCAGTAAAATGTAAGCATGCCATAACTAACATTCGATCTTTGGATAGAAACCTGCTGCATTAAACATGGATACACTTGGATTTTAGAGAATGCTACATTGCATGCATACAGAAGCAGCATACTGTTCCATAAACATCTACATTCCACCCATAACATAACCTGTTTCCAGTTATTATTATGACATGGTTACATAACCAGTTGAACATTGCTGGCTGTTTACAGAGCACATCCTTCTTTGTGCCAGGTAGGAAGATGTTGGTAAAGGACAGTAAGCAACCGCAGATTAAGGGCTACCCTCTTTGATTTGATGCAGTTCTGACCACAGGATATGTGTACATTCATTTTGGATCAGATAAGTAACTACAGCTTCCTCTTTTCTGAAATCACCATTGAGCAGGACCCCCAATGTGACATGGCCTCCCCCGTCCTCTCTATTAGTGGTTAAAAGAGGTTTCTTCCAAACTTTTCATAAAAAGGATATTAACATTACAGGTTTGTAAAGGACCTGACCACAGATCAGTTATATGTCATAACAGGAAAGATGAGACTTGAAGATATTTCTTAACCAGAATTTCCAGATCACGGAGGATTTAACCAGCTATTGGCTCTTGAGATGTAACCGACATTCCTTATCTGTATTGCATGGAAAACCGAACTTGTCAAAATGCCTAATTTCCAGGCATAGCCTTAGGTTCTAGAGATCTGTCCCTGGAAACTGTTATAGCATGCCCATAAATGTAAAATTATAAATAAATAAAATCTAATTTCTTTTAAGAGAGAACATGTTAAACTACTGCATATTATAAATACAGTAGTTGCAATCTTAGCTAGTGCAGCTTGATCTAGCATAGCTACATGGTTTCTGAGATCCAGGAACCTCTCTTGTACTTGCAATTGCAATAATATTTATCTTCTACATAATTTATTTATAGGGACTTTTCTACTGTACACCCAGTGAGTCAATTGTCTGCTGATGACATTGGCTTCCAGATAACAATGTGACAGCCATGCAACAAATTCCAAGTTGATTGATAGTAGTTAGGAAGCACCAATAAAACTTTCAGCTTACAAAGAGTCTGCTTCTCACATTTCATGGATGTCCCAAGCCAAGCAGTCTTCTGTGCCATACAGGAGGCTGGTGTACTTACAATGTATATTCCAGCAGATGTAGATACATCTATCAGTGTTCAGGTTTAGAATGCAATTTTGTGGATGAACCAAAATAAATAACATTTCAATTTTGGACAACATATCCACATCTATCTATGTCCATCGTAATCATTAAACATACAGGGTATATGATCGAATTGCTTCTTGATAAATCAGCTCAGGAAATAACATGTATGGCTCCTGGGTTACATGGAGTGGTCTTCTGCAGAAATTCATGGGCCCTATCGATGATTCTTTCTTTTGACCTCAACTATCCCTGCACCATAAAAGACAATGGGACAGATTAATCAATATGTGTACAACAGAATTCTGTAATAACTTCCACCACAAAACTGTCTGCACCAAATTTATCAAGGCTTTAAAACAACTTTTAAGATAAAGAGAAAAACTAAAACAGAGGACGACACCTTGGGTAATGACATCAGGTGAATTGGAACAGTGTTTTTTACGATAGGAAGGTGCTCACCTGGAAGATTCATTGGTAATTATTAGAGATGAGCGAGCAGTAAAATGCTCGGGTACTCGTTATTCGAGGCGAACTTTTCCCGATGCTCGAGTGCTCGTCTCGAATAACGAGCCCCATTGAAGTCATTTCCATGAAAACAACCCAAATTTCTGCCTGACACACCTCGTTTGATAAGGGGACGATGTATGGAGGCAGCTATATGGACGACTTTTGGAGGTAGCAATGGAGACAACGTGTGGAGGCTGCTATGGAGACAATTTAATTTGGATAGTGCCTGTATGTGGCAGTCCAAAAAAGTTTTCAAACCAGAGGATCAGGTAGGTGGCCCTCCAGAAAAATGAAATAGATTGAGTGCCTGTAGTAGGCGAGCAGGCAGCTTGTCCAGCAGAACTACGCACTCTGCCGCTAGCGCTGTCAGAAGGGAAATACTGTTTCAGCTTGTGCACCAGGGCCTGCTGGTATTCATGCATTCTCACACTCCTTTCCTCTCCAGGGATGAGAGTGGAAAGATTTTGCTTGTACCGTGGGTCCAGGAGAGTGAATACCCAGTAATCGGTGCTGGAATAAATTCTTTGAATGCGAGGGTCACGGGATAGGCAGCCTATGCGCCAGAGTCCCAACGCGCAAGAATTCACTCCCCTCACTGGCCTGACTGTCCATTTCCTCCTCCTCCAACTCCTCCAACTCCTCTTCTTCTACCCATACACGCTGAACAGTGAAGGACTGAACAATGGTCCCCTCTTGTGTCTCGCCAACATTCTCCTCCTTTTCCTCCTCATCCTCCTCCACCTCCTCCGATATGTGCTGAGAAACAGACCTGAGGGTGCTTTGGCTATCAACAAGGGAATCTTCTTCCCCCGTCTCTTGTGACGAGCGCAAAGCTCCCGACTTCATGCTGACCAGAGAGTTTTCAACAGGCCAAGCAGCGGGATGGTGAGGCTGATGATGGCGGCATCGCCACTGACCATCTGTGTTGACTCCTTGAAGTTACTCAGCACCTGACAGATATCAGACATCCACGTCCACTCCTCATTGTAGACTTGAGGAAGCTGACTGACCTGACTACCAGTTCTGGTGGAAGTTGACATATGGCAGTCTACAATCGCTCTGCGCTGCTGATAAACTCTGGATAACATGGTTAATGTTGAATTCCACCTCGTGGGCACGTCGCACAACAGTCGGTGAGCGGGCAGTTGGAGGCGGCGCTGCGCTGCCCTGAGAGTGGCAGCATCTGTGCTGGACTTCCTGAAATGCGCACAGATGCGGCGCACCTTCGTTAGCAAATCAGACAGATTGGAGTATGTCCTGAGGAAACGCTGAACTATCAGATTTAACACATGGGCCAGGCATGGCACATGTGTCAGTCTGCCGAGTTGCAGAGCCGCCACCAGGTTACGGCCGTTGTCACACACAACCATGCCTGGCTTCAGGTTCAGCGGTGCCAGCCACAGATCAGTCTGCGCCGTGATGCCCTGTAATAGTTCTTGGGCGGTGTGCCTTTTATCGCCTAGGCTCAGCAGTTTGAGCACCGCCTGCTGTCGCTTAGCGACGGCACTGCTGCTGTGCCTAGAGCTAGCGAATGATGGCGCCATGCCCACGGATGGTAGTTCGGAGGAGGAGGTGGAGGAGGGGTGGGAGGAGGAGGAGGCATAGTAGGCCTGAAAGACCTGGACCGAGGTAGGCCCCGCAATCCTCGGCGTCTGCAGTATATGACCAGCCGCAGGGTCAGACTCGGTCCTAGCCTCCACCAAGTTAACCCAAAGTGCCGTCAGCGATAGATAGTGGCCCTGCCCGGAAGCACTCGTCCACGTGTCCGTGGTCAGGTGGACCTTGTCAGAAACGGCGTTGGTCAGGGCACGGATGATGTTGTCTGACACGTGCTGGTGCAGGGCTGGGACGGCACATCGGGAAAAGTAGTGGCGGCTGGGGACCGAATACCGAGGGGTGGCCGCCGCCATGAGGTTGCGAAAGGCCTCGGTCTCTACTAGCCTATAGGGCAGCATCTCCAGGCTAAGAAATCTGGAGATGTGGACATTAAGGGCTTGGGCGTGCGGGTGGGTTGCTGCAACTATATTTTCTTTTCCTCTCCAGCGTCTGGGGTATGGAGAGCGAACCTGGTGGATGCTGTGAGGTGATGTGGGAAGCGACGATGGGTGTTTGTGTCCAGGGTCCTGGGCGGGGCCTGACCTATCAGGCTGACACAGGGAAAAGGGCATGGTTTGCAACAGCCGGAGGTGACGGGCTTGTTGCCACTGATTCGGGTGTTTTACATTCTATGCCTGCGCATACTGGTGTAGTTAAGCTAGTAGTGGTGAACCCTGCTGTCCTGGTTTGGCCAAGGTTGCACCCCACAGTCCGTCGTCCATCCGGTGTTTCCTTAACGAACCTCCAGACTTTCTGCAAATTAGCCCTGCCCGGAGTCCTCCTCCTCGCCACGGGAGCTCACTACGTGACACCTTTGCGCGTGATGCACCTTCTCTGCCCTGCCTCTCCGTCTGGCCCCACCACTGCCGTCTGCTTCCAACCGTTCTGCTCTAGGACTCTCCTCCGTCTCAAATCACTGTGTTCCACCCCCGGCGCTGTCTCAACCCCATCTTGGTCTGGCACCTCCTCATCCTCCCGATCCCTCAGTCTGCCCCCCCTCGGACCTTCCTGCCCTGACAACAACTTCACCACTGTCTGACAACGTGCTCCTCAACTTCCGACACCTTTTACACACTTCTTCCACTATGTAAGAATGTCATCATCACCACAGACTGCGACTGGTGAAAACCTGGTCCATCGTCAAATGCTCGCAGCAACCGGACACGTGGTTTGTGACTGTGGGAATGGTCCAAAACAGTTCCTCAGAGTTTATGCCGTTTCAAATGCCAAATTTCCTGGGGGGGGGGGGGGGAGGGAGGGGGGCAGACTGGGGGGGCGGAGGCTGAGGTGCAGGGCGGAGGAGTGCGATCTTCGGGACATGGGTGGACTGCGTGGAAGACTGTACTGGTGGACAAAATTGCCGAAGCATGGTCCGGCAATCCACACATCACCTGTTCGCCTGTTCTGGCCTCAACCTGCTCTAACTACCACGTCCCAGTAAACTTCAGCATGATGAACCTAGGGAGGTAGCTCTGCGTCTTTTCCCCTCTCCCCGTCATCAGCAGGTGGTGTCTCACACCACCCAGGACCCACGCCTCTTGACCCCTGCAAGTAGATGTACGCCCACGTCCCCTGCCCTCCAGTCCCTCGTCCTCTATCCCCTGCCCTCGGGTTAAAAACATTTTGAAAATGAAAGTTATATAAACTGTAATTTTTTTTTTAAACTTTTTTTTGTGTTTTTTTGTTTTTTTTTAAGTTTTAACACCAAACAATGCTATCCTATTTCTATGGCTATGTTTCCTTCAGCCAAGTATGAAAGCACACTGATGAGAATGACGCTGAGTTATGAAAAAATAAATGTAAAATAACAAGGAATGACAGACTGTGCCTCAATTGACATCCACTTCTAATACTTTTCCGCACTCGGTCTTGCGGATGGATAGTGCGTCACGAAGCGCTAAACAACCGCGGTCGCAAGTCTCACTCCAAATTCCTCACATTGGCTATATATGCACTGCAGCAAGGACACCACACCACAGATCAACCAGAAATAAACTAATATATTATAACGCTATTTTCCGGCGTAAGTACGCCGTTTTGATTCCTCCTTATGGATTGGCTATTTTCCTACTACTAGCGAAGTATGAAAGCACACTGATAATGGACTCTGAGTTTCTGAAAAATCAATGTAAAATAAAAGGAAATGCGACTGGGCTAATTAAATCACCCCCTATAAATTTTCCCACTTCGGTCTTTGCGATGGATATGTGCTTCACAAGCGCTAACACAAGTCGGGTCGCACGTCTCGACTCCAAATTCTCACATTGGCTATATAATGAAACGCAGCAAGGACAAAGCCACCAGCAGATCAACCATAAATAAATATATCTAACGTATGTAGGGCGTAAGTCCGCCGTTTTGGATTCTCCTTTTGGCCTATTTTCTATGCCAAGTATTGAAAGCACACCCTGATGAATGACGATGAGTTATGAAAAAATAAACGTAATAAAAAGGAAATGACAACTGTGCCTAATGAAATCCCACCCCTATAAATTTTTCCCCCTTTGTGTTTGAGGTGAGTGTTGTGTCACTAAGAGCTAAACCCACGGTAGCAAGTCCCCCTGCGCAAATTCCTCCACAATTGTCACTCACTACAGTGCCAGCAAAGCCCACCACAAGCCAACAAAAAAAAAAAAAAGTATAAACGTTATTGTGCCCTAAGAAGGCTTTGGGGGTTTCGTTGTTGAATCACTCCTGGCCTACAGTAATCACTAGCACCCTAACGCGTCCCTGACCACCAGCCTCCCCCCCTCTCTCCCTATCGGCATCCAGACACAGAATGATCCGAGCGAGCGGGCAGCGGCTGAGTCCCTACCCAGGGTCCCTGATCTGGCCAGCCGGAACCACTGCTAATCGACGTGTAAGGGTACCACGTCATTCTGGTGTGGAGTTGCAGAAGTCTCCTTGCTTGTTGATTGGCTTCTGTTTCTCTGGCCGCCAAAAAAGCAAACGGCGGAGCTGCCATTTTCCCCGCGGCGCGGTATTCTTCCGCTCAACATCAGTTTTCGAGTACGCTAATGCTCGAACGACGCATCAAGCCGGACGAGTTGTTCGCGTCATCTCTAAACCTACCCATTCACCTCTTTTTTGATTTCCGAACCCCACGTCCTCCTAAAAAACACGCACATTCTCTCTTTAATAATTAAACATTACCCACTCCACCATACAAGACCAATTGTCAAATCCCGCTTACACTCTGCCCACCTTTCATCTCACTCTCCTCTCAAACCCCTCCTAACCCAGTCTTCCTTCAGTAACATTACATTTAACTTCAAGTCCTCTACCTCTAACTTTTTCACCTCCACTTTCACTCTAACGATATCATCTCATGAGCGACAAGGCCACACCTTGTTGTTTATACTTAAACAATTCAAGACGTCTAGGACGCAAAACTAAATCTAAACACAACATGATACCCCCACGATCAAAAAAAACGTACCTACAAACCCATTCCCCCTTTTCTTAAAACGCTTGACACCTCCCCAACTTAAAATCCCACACTCCTATAAGGCAACTAGAAGTTTTATTCACAAGACAACCAGGGGTCCAATAATTTTTCTGCGATCTCCAAGGGGCCATGCTCGTTTCATTCTTCTCCCATACATAGAATCTGTTGCTGACTCGATCCTGGGTCATCTCGGGACTCTCTCAGTCCTTCCTCTTCTTTTGCCTGACTTTCCGGACAGGCCCCCACTAAATTCTCCCTCTTCATCAGACTCTGACGCCCCCCGCCCTCTTAGAAGGGAGTCTCTCCCGAAGATGTGTTTCAACAATGTTGGTGGATCGGGATGCCGACACAGAGGTTTCCTCCTGTACATCCTTCTCCTCCAGCTCTCAACCACTTCAGCAGCCACTTCTCGGGGATACCGGGCTTACCACAAATGCCCCAAATATGGCTCCTGCTGCATAGAGTTCTTCCTCATCTTTCCTCAGCTTCCTCAGCATACAAGCACTCTGTCCTGCCTTCCTGTTCTGCTGTCTGATATGATCTCATTTAGGTGCTCGCCTCGGTCCTTATCCACATTCCTTTCTTCTCTCGTCTCTCTTGTTGACGGGGCAATCACGGTAGCAGTTAATCATATCTCACATAATCACACCTTCTACCCATAGGCACCTTCAGCAGTGTGACCCTGCTTCCTGCATGTTCCTACCAATTCAGGCTTTAGAGCATGACTCCTGCCTATGCCCGAACGGAAAACAACTTCCAGCAGTATGAGGGCTGTCGCGGAATACAATCACGTCCCCCTCATAATATCATGGCCACAGAAAAGGTGATGGTGGGTGCATATGCCAGCCTCCCACCTCATCTGGATCCATATGAATTAACAACACCCACATCTTGCAATTATGTACACCAAGCTGGTTAGTAATTTTCTCAACATTCCTTACCTTCATACCATATCTTCCCGTCATGAAAGGCTTCAATCACTCCATTCTGTAAAACGGGTTGTGAACATGGCATATAACACGCCCCTGAACTAGAGCGAACAATGTTCCCACACTATCCAATCAGCATGGGATCCTCTTCATCTTCATCAGCTCCGTAATGCACATAAACAATGACCATTGACCATGCCCAATGACCACTCTAAAATACCTTTTTTGGATATTAGTTGAGGGCTTTTAAAATCAGTCCTGAATCAGATCATCGCAAAAGGCCGAAGCAATCAGACAGTAGATTGTTCCTTAAGGAGAGATTGCCAGAATTCCCTAGTGAGCATCCTATGGCTTTAAGTCTCCACATCCTTTAAAGCTGGCCCAAATTGGAAATCCTCTTCCTTAAGGAGAACACCTACGCCTACCCTATTCACTAGCCTCATCAATCAGTCCCTAACCTGTAACTGAGGAGAACCCAAACCAGTCAAAACAGTGCGTCCTACAGTTGGGGGGTCTGTTCCGTTCTGAAACTGATCTCCTGGCTTAATCCCACACCATGTTTTAGACTTCGTGTGGTCCATACTTCGTTTAAGGGGCTGCCTTTTCAAGGTAGCAAGGGGTTATGTTTTCCATTTAACAACCTTTGAAACGTAATTGCATTCTTCCATTGGAGCACAGCAGAGTCTGGTGACATTAGTCACTTGTCCAGATGCCCGCAGCTCTGCTTGCCTAACTAGTTACCACCAATAGTCAAACCTATGGATGGGATGACTTGTGCTCTCCACCCTCTGGACCCTGGCTACCAGTCCAAAATGGGTGCCTTTGCCCAGCTGCTGAGACGGAAGGACAACTGTCGTACTATAGAGAAATACTGGTGCAGACAGTTGGGCCCCTTCCTAGTGCGCCATTTTCCTCCTCTGTCAGGTCCGGACTGGGGGAGTCTCCCTGGCAGTCATTTGCTCACTACAGCTGTCACGGGGCTGCTGTGGGAGAATGGAGGGGGGTGAATCAGAAGAATCTCCATCCGCAGCAGCTGCTTAAGTTTGAAGAGTCCTTTAATAGCCGCTTCCTTCACCCACCTAGTGAGGAGGATAGCCGCCACCACAGCAGCAGACATGGAGCAGAATGCTGGTGGGGGCCTACTTGGCAAGCACTCTATTACCCAGTAAGGATCCCCTGGACTACTGTGGCAGCAACGTGATGTGGCCGCAACTTGCGAGTTTTCATAGAGAAGCTGTCCTTCCCGTCCAGTAGTGTGGCATCATCAGACATGTGGTTCTGTCGCGGGGGGCCAGCGTTACCCCGAGAGAAAAACCCCACTTGTCCATGTTGAGAGACTGACTTTGTCAAGATGAGTCAGGCTTGGATCGGCCAGGATTTTCAACATCAAACCCCATGCCTTAATGCAAGCCGCCATGACACCTCCCAATATTGTAGAAATGGTCTGGATTCTAACTACCCCTGCCTAAGCACTGTTCTTTATTTGCCACCCCGCCGTGATGCACCCATCTGCTGCCAATTCCTGCATCTGCCTCCGACCACCTTTAACAGGGACTGGAACTTCATCCACCTTCCCTCTTCCACCTCCACACCTGTGATTGTGGCCACTTTCTGACACCTCTTCTGCGGCTGCGCCACATCCTGAACACTTTGTCTTGCCACACTGTGGCCTGCCATGTGCTGCGCCACCTCCAGAATTTGTCTTGTGCACTTTTCTGGCCTCATGCTGCTGCTACTGCTGGCAACCCCACCTACACACAACGTATTGTGCTATTCTCTTACCTCCTGCTGCTGCTGGCCGCGCACAAAAAACCTGTCCCACTTTTTCTTTGTGCCACTCTATTGCCTACCTATGTTGATGCCACCTACAGAAATTTGTCATTCTGCCCTCCTGTGACCTCATGCTGCTCCGCAAACTCCACGCCTGTCTTTGTGCCAAAATGTGGCCACCATGTTGCTTGGCCATCACCAGAATTTTTCATTGTGCCACGTCTGGCCTCAGGCTGCGGCTACGTGCGGCCGCCCACTTGCACACACTGTGATTGTGCCCTCTCTCGTCCTGCTCTGCTGCTGCAGGCCATCTCCTGAATTTTTTCATTGTTGCCACACTGTGGCCACCAGGTTTCTGCCACCATCAAATTTTGGCATTGTGGCCACTTTCCTGACTCATGCTGCTTGATACTGCTGCACCCCACCCACCACCACACTGTGATTGTCTATCTCTGACCTCCTGCTTCTGCTGCTGCAACACCTCCACACTTTGTCATGTGCCCCTCTATTGCCTACCTGTTGCTGCCACCTACAGAATTGTCATTCTTAACCACTCTCTGACTCAGCTGCTGCCGCCACTCCACGCTCTGTCTTTGTGCCAAACTGTGCCTACAATGTTGCCCATCACCATAATGTGTCATTTCTGGGCCACTCTCTGACCTCATTCTGCCTGCCGCAAACTCCACGCTCTGTCTTTGTGCCAAAATGGCCTGACCATGTTGCCTGCCATCTCCTGAATTTTTTTCATTGTGCCACACGGTGGCCTATCCATGTTTCTTTCTTTCTCTCTTCTGCCACCATCAAAATTTGGCATGTGCCCCGCCCGACCTCATTCTGCTGGGCACCACTTCCCACTCTTTCTTGTGCCAAACTGTTGCCTACGATGTTGCTGCCAGTAGCTATTTGTCATTGTGTCCACTCTGCGCCTACTCATATTGCTGCTGCCAACTTCCTGCTTCCCGGAACGACCCTGTTATTTCCATACTCTTGATTATCACCCTAAAGAAATCAACTCCTGTTTTTTTTGTGGCTTGCAATACGATGATTATGGACCGATTGAAAGTGGACACTGACTGGATGAAAGAAAGGCAAAATGAATCAGTTACGTCCATGCAAAATTACCTGGCGACACCGTCTCCACCTTTTTAGGGTTCCTACATGGATCCCGCTTACCATACCAGATTTTCTGTCGTGAGCTGCATGATCACCTGGTCAGTGTAAAAAGATGCAACTCTTGATGTTATAGTGGGCACTTGGCCCTCAGCTCAGTCCCTTTCGAGCTGGCACAGAAGTTACCTTGTCAGGCCTACATTCCCTCCGCTTTCACTTATTTGGTCAATTTGGGCCCCTGTCAGTGCCCATGGAATAAGAGTGAAGTGATTCCTAAGAGTGGTGGCATGTCATACTAAACACAGCATTGTTTTGAAGACAAACCACACTCCCCTATGCATTTTCACATGCACACATTCTACAAAACCACCCTACAGGCTCTCTCAACCGGAAATACCTGTTTTTCATACGTGATTTGCATATTCAATTCAGCGGGGATTAATTTTGTCAAAAATAATTTGGGTGAACTCGGCAAGTCTGCAGTTTTTGAAAATGTTGCCAAACTTTGTGTGCGGGCCGTGCTGTGCACAGGAAGCTGTAACTGACCTGCACCCCTGCAGTAAGACACAAGCTGCACAGTCACATTTCACAAGGGCTTTTTATAGGCTCCTTTTATGTGATAGAAAAGAAAATTGTGCACCTTGCAAAAATAGGTGGTAATGAAAAAATGAGTTTTAAATTACTTGTAATTAAAAGCAGAGAAAAGCTTATTATGTTTGATAATTATATGTATGCAATAAAAAAAACTGTACTTAGAGTGTCCGTGGCAATTACAAATAACTACAAGTGGCCTGGGGGCTGGGGGAAAAAAAATTACCGTCCTCCGTTTGTCCCACTGCTGATGCCCGTGTGGCCGTGCTCATTTTGGTTACACAGAGATAGCATGCTCTCCCCGACATACCTTTGCCTATCTGCTGCCCGCAGCTGACACTTGATGGAAAGTAATTCAAAGGGACAGGGGTGGGTTTTTCTTTGTCACTCAATTTGGGTGCTCAGCACTTTTACCTTCATGATGTTGTTTGTATTTCTAGCTCATTTGATCATCTTACAGTGCACAAAATTCATTAAAAGACTCTACTTTCTCCCGAATGAAGGATTGTAAACCAAGTAAATGCTACCGGGGTTTGTGCGCTCCCCCTGCAGGATCTGCCTTTCTTTAAGCTTCTGATGGTACCAGTTTTTCCTAGACCATCCCGCTAGAGAAATACTAGGGCATTCTTCCGATTGTCTGAATGGATTTCCAAATCGTCATTATGTCTGTAGCACCCATATACCAACCCAACAAAATTTTAAGTCCATTCATCATATCCATTCACTTAACACCTTTAAAGGAAGAACCTATAGAAGGCATTGAAATTTAAACGGAGGTGGGAAAAAAACAGCAGAAAGCTTTCTTTTCCACCCAAGTCCTATGAGAGCACAACCCCATAAAAGAATATATTTCCATCAAGAGAAGATCCGCAAAGCTAAATCTACAATGACCTAAGAACCAAAATAAACGAAGCCCGTGATAATATACATTCACAAAGCAATTAGTGAATGACCATAAACAAAAAAAAAAGCCGGATTCAAGCATAAATTCTTAGGACAGCACAGCAATTACATACAGTCACAGCATGTTAACAATTTTCCTCCAGTTCAATATATTGGCCATATCTTCCGATCTTGCTGATAAATAACAAGACAATACCAGCGGGAACATGGGAATAAATCGTGACAATGTTTGTTTTCTAGAGCTGTATTTCGTGAATGAACCAGAGATAACTCTTCGACGCATTGCCCCAAAACCCAGAAAGCAAGCAGAAGAAACGCAGTAACTAACCTCTCCAAATTCTAACTTTTTTTTAACAGTAAAAATATTCTCTCTCTAGGGGTCCAAAAATTAAATGTTCACCTTACCTACACATATTATGCCTAATAATGGTGTCTGACCACTTATCATCAGACCAAGTTTCCACTTCCTGAATATAATAGCAGTAGGTTGAGCACGTCACGCAGCGTTTTATTTTATGACACGTGAAGAATTAACTCTGAGTGCTATGCTCGTCTCTCTGTAATGTCCTGGAGTCGGACATTAACTGGAGCAGCGGGCTCATTCTTGACCTATACCCATTAATTTGAGCACAGGATTCCACTTTTTTACGGCTCATACTGGGTCCATTATATCCTGCCAGATAACATTACCCCTTGAGGACCAATTTTTTTAGTGTTTTTTTCATTTAATTTCTGATGGTCTTTAATTTGTACAGCTTTTGATATGCAGTTCAGTGACTCCTTTACAATTATTCTTTGGATGGTAAAATCGCAATAACACCAATTTTATAGTTTAGTAATGTCTCAATAGGTAAGCTTTGCATTAAGAATGTCTTTATATCACGGCTTCCCATGGATACAATTATAAGCTATTGTCCCCTCATGTCCTCCATAAAATGTACCCGAGGTCTCTCCAAACTGTTTGGCGCTGCGGTAAAAGGGAGGTTCGTCTCCTCCATAATTTTTTCTGTCATGAGCTCGGCCCCCTCTCTTGCTTTGTAATTGTACGGCGGTGCGGGAGTGAGTTGCCGAGTTGACAGGCAAAGGAGTTTTGGCGGGAACCCCGCTGGTTTTGCTCCACCCACCACGAGCTTTCCCTGCCACCTACTAAGTCTCCTCCTGCTGTGCTATCTCCTTAATGCAGCAAAGGCTTGCATCCCATCTTGCTTGCGCGCTATGATCCCCCTCCTTGCACTCATGCATCATTGGTTTGGGGCCGTGTTGGGGACTGCGGCGGATGGAAGCCTCCTGCATACCGACGCCAATAGCAGCCTCCTCATCAGAAGACATGGTTCCATTGGATGACCTTTGGTGCCATCCTCCTCGCTATTTGTAATTGACAAATAAAAAAATAGTATAGCCCGGTACGCCACAAGATGGTGAAATTAGGAGCACGGGAACACCAGGTAAAGGGGAGGCAGCGGCCCTTTTTCCTCCTCCCTTCCTTCCTCAATCTTTCACAACTTCCTTTCCCCTCCCTTATTTTTCTCTCCTTTTCTTTCTATCGACCCTCTCTCCCCCTCTCCCCCGACTCTCTACTTGGTTCCCATATAATCTGGAAATTACTCTCGGTAACTGTTCAGAACGTTTAGGCATAAGGATATTCTGGATAACCACAGTAACCCTGTGCGCACAACTTATGGTATATTGTTTTTATTGTTGCTTTGTATCTTCTCTTCAACGAATTTGTTGTTACTTTATTGTAAACACCCCCCCCCCATTTGGATGCTACTTTGGTTCCATGATTCCCGTTAACATTGTTTTACCTCCCTTCCCGCCCTCTGATATTAATGTTATAAAATCTTAATAAATTTAAATATGAAAAAAAAAAAAACAGAAATTCTGACGCAGGCCTTTTAACTGTTCAGATTGCTCAAAATTGCCAATGCAACTTACTTGCATACCACTTAAAAGATGTGAACTCTGTCTGACCGAGCGGGGAAGCGGCACAGTGGATATCACAAGGCGCCAATCTTTGTGAATTTTCGTCGAACATGCACTTTCGGTGAACCCAGATGAAGTGTAAGTAAAAGTGTGCCCTCACTGTTGTACCCATATGGATCTACAGAAGTCAATTAATTTCAGATACTCTAGACAAATGTGTAAAAACACAATGAAATGACAATTTAATTTCAGTGTATATAATCGGTTGTTTGCCTTTTTGGCTTACGTACAATCGCTCGATATTTAGTAGAGGCAACTGAAAACAATAAGGACAAATAATTTAGTTTTATTTGTTTTCATGTTGATATAGGTCATAACTTGACAACTGTGCCCAATGCAAATCTGACCCCTATAAGGCCAACATCAGGCTTCGAAGACAAGACTGGTTATAAAACACTAATCTTGGCACACCCCCGTCATTTTAGAATATAGTGGCAATCTTACAATGGGCATTTAGTGTTCAAAGTACTTCTCCAACCTCCTCCATCATAGAATGCCTCTATGGAGTCCTGTGGGGTTCATTTAGTTTACCGGACATTTTTGTTCGTGTCTTTTTTTGGAGTTGTTTGATTTAGTTTAGAGTTGATATATTAAGCAACTGATGGGTTTTGCGATTTTTTTAGTAAAAAGTTGCCAAAGTCTCAACTCTTCTGCAACCATTATAGTTTTCATAGGCTTATCAGACTGGAGTTTTTCTTCTTGCAACTATTAGCCATGTATTTGCCAAAAGGCACATTTTTTCATATTTCCACCTCTGGATTTAAAAGATTATCGGCCCTATTGAAAGTAGAAAAAGTTGAAATTTAGGAGTAAATTTAAAAATGAGGCATAAAAGTTGCAAATACAAGAGGAAAAAAAGAGAAAATCCTAAGACATACAATTTTGAAGATAATTATCCAAGAAGAATAACCCCCAAGAGTGATACCATTTATAACTTAATGCGCAGTATCAGTTATTGGTCTATCCTATATTGGTGTAACTGAAAAAGTATATAGAATGTTTATATGAGAAAGAATCAAAACAGAACTAATACTTTAATTCTAATATAACAAATATATTGAAACAGTTACCTAGTAATGACCTGTATATGTGTGTATATATATGTATATTATATTTATAATATAATCTGAACAAACTTTCATATATTGAGTACAGTAGAGAACTTTGGGTGTCCAGATTAAAGGGGACCGTCCACCACATTTTCTCATCACCAGGCAGTCCTTGGGTTATGTGCATATAGGTTCTGTCGGTTTTGTGGTTCTTAAGATAATTTTGTATGTAAGTCAGAAATGTAATTTTACAATTGTACATCGCCACTGACCATCTGTGTTGACTCCTCAAAGTTACTCAGCACCTGACAGATATCAGACATCCACGTCCACTCCTCATTGTAGACTTGAGGAAGCTGACTGACCTGACTACCAGTTCTGGTGGAAGTTGACATCTGGCAGTCTACAATCGCTCTGCGCTGCTGGTAAACTCTGGATAACATGGTTAATGTTGAATTCCACCTCGTGGGCACGTCGCACAAAAGTCGGTGAGCGGGCAGTTGGAGGCGGCGCTGCGCTGCCCTGAGAGTGGCAGCATCTGTGCTGGACTTCCTGAAATGCGCACAGATGCGGCGCACCTTCGTGAGCAAATCAGACAGAATGGGGTATGTCTTGAGGAAACGCTGAACTATCAGATTTAACACATGGGCCAGGCATGGCACATGTGTCAATCTGCCGAGTTGCAGAGCCGCCACCAGGTTACGGCCGTTGTCACACACAACCATGCCTGGCTTCAGGTTCAGCAGTGACAGCCACAGATCAGTCTGCGCCGTGATGCCCTGTAATAGCTCTTGGGCGGTGTGCCTTTTATCGCCTAGGCTCAGCAGTTTGAGCACCGCTTGCTGTCGCTTAGCGACGGCACTGCTGCTGTGCCTAGAGCTACCGACTGATGGCGCCATGCCCACGGATGGTAATTCGGAAGAGGAGGTGGAGGAGGGGTGGGAGGAGGAGGAGGCATAGTAGGCCTTTGAGACCTGGACCGAGGTAGGCCCCGCAATCCTCGGCGTCGGCAGTATATGAGCAGCCCCAGGGTCAGACTCGGTCCCAGACTCCACCAAGTTAACCCAATGTGCCGTCAGCGATATATAGTGGCCCTGTCACACACAACCATGCCTGGCTTCAGGTTCAGCGGTGCCAGCCACAGATCGGTCTGCGCCGTGATGCCCTGTAATAGCTCTTGGGCGGTGTGCCTTTTATCGCCTAGGCTCAGCAGTTTGAGCACCGCCTGCTGTCGCTTAGCAACGGCACTGCTGCTGTGCCTAGAGCTACCAACTGATGGCGCCATGCCCACGGATGGTAATTCGGAGGAAGAGGTGGAGGAGGGGTGGAAGTAGGAGGAGGCATAGTAGGCCTGAGAGACCTGGACCGAAGTAGGCCCCGAATCTTCGGCGTCGGCAGTTTATGACCAGCCACAGGGTCAGACTCGGTCCTAGCTTCCACCGATTTAACCCAATGTGCCGTCAGCAATATATAGTGGCCCTGCCCGGCAGCACTCGTCCACGTGTCCGTGGTCAGGTGGACCTTGTCAGAAACGGCGGTGGTCAGGGCACGGATGATGTTGTCTGATACGTGGTGGTGCAGGGCTGGAACGGCACATCAGGAAAAGTAGTGGCGGCTGGGGACCGAATACCAAGGGGCGGCCGCCGCCATGAGGTTGCGAAACGCCTCGGTCTCTACCAGCCTATAGGGCAGCATCTCCAGGCTAAGTAGTTTAGAGATGTGGACGTTGAGGGCTTGGGCGTGTGGGTGGGTTGCACTGTACTTCCTCTTGCGCTCCAGCGTCTGGGGTATGGAGAGCTGAACGCTGTGCATGGAGACATTGGTGGATGCTGTGGAGGATCGTGGAGGTGAAGGTGTGGTTTTCGCACGGGAGGTGTTTGGGCCGGGGTCCTGGGCAGGGGCTGACTAGCAGAGGCAGCAGATGACACAGGGGAAGGAGCAGTGGTGTGCCTGGCCGGAGTTGAACGGCCTTGGTTCCATTGAGTGGGGTGTTTAGCATTCATATGCGTGCGCATACTGGTGGTGGTTAAGTTGGTAGTGGTGGAACCCCTGCTGATCCTGGTGTGACACAGGTTGCACACCACAGTCCGTCGGTCATCCGGTGTTTCTTTAAAGAACCTCCAGACTTCTGAAAATCTAGCCCTCGCCACGGGAGCTTCACTACGTGAAACATTTGGCACTGTTGCACCAGCTCTGGCCCTTCCTCTCCGTCTGGCCCCACCACTGCCTCTTCCAACGTGTTCTCGTCGAGGACTCTCCTCCGTCTCAGAAGCACTGTGTTCACCTGGCCTATCAACCCAGCTTGGGTCTGTCACCTCATCATCCTCCGATCCCTCAGTCTGCTCCCCCCTCGGACTTCCTGCCCTGACAACAACTTCACCACTGTCTGACAACCGTGTCTCCTCATCGTCCGACACCTCTTTACAAACTTCTTCTACTATGTCAACAATGTCATCATCACCCACAGACTGCGACCGGTGGAAAACCTGGGCATCGGAACCTCTAGACTTCTGAAAATCTAGCCCTCGCCGCGGGAGCCCTCGCCACGGGAGCTTCACTACGTGACACATTTGGCGCTGATGCACCAGCTCTGGCCCTGCCTCTCCGTCTGGCCCCACCACTGCCTCTTCCAACCTGTCCTGGTCGAGGACTCTCCTCCGTCTCAGAAGCACTGTGTTCACCCGGCCTCTCAAGGTCCCTTCGATCCGTGCCCCTGTTTGTTTACAGGGGCACGGAAGCCGCGCACAGGGAGCTTCCGGTCCGCGATGTGGACGGCTCCTCCCATTCGTCCCTATCTCTCAGCGTTGTAGGCGCTGGGAGATGGTGCGCATGGGAAGCTCCCTGTGCGCACTTGTAATGAAACTGGCGCACAGAGAAGACCGGCCGCGGCGCGGGACATCGACAGCACCGGAGGAGGTAAGTACATGTTTATTGTGTTTAAATAGCCCTCCCCAGCCCGGCCATAAAAAAAATTTTAAACCCGGATAACCCCTTTAATTCATTATTTTACAGCAGGATCAGTATTATTACAATGTGCAGGCACAGACATTATCAGAGGTAGCATTTGGAGCATTTAGAACACTTTTAGATAAATATATGGTTATTGATGGAAAAACAAGCAACCAAAGATGTCTGTTTTGCAAATTCTACAGAGACAGGGCATGACTAGAAGAAGTCTTCATGTGGCCTGGCCTGAATGGAGAACATGGGGAAAGCAAATGTAAAGTGTCTAGGTTTAATCAAAACTCTCGAGTGAGACAGAGTACGCATGTTGGTGTATTCTGTTATCCACCACTTTATATCAATGAATTGTGGTAATTGGGGTCTTTGCGCAATGGGTTTTATTTGGTATCTGTGTAGTCATATTATTTGGTCATAATGTAAAGATAATGTTGGTGGTCATGATGTAAAAGTAATATTTGGATCATGTGTAAAAAAAAAGAATGTGCAAACTGCTTGCACATGTATTTAGAAAGTGTCTGCACCAGCAGTTTTGTGTTGCGGCTGAGCTGTGTCCCACAAGACAAAAAAAATGTGCACCTAAAGTGGTATGTTACTGCTTAGTCTAGGTTTGCAGCACATTCATTACTGATGTGTGGCACAACTCTGCAACATGAACAAAGTGCAGGGGCGCTCATTAGTAACATGTCAGTCGTGTGTGTGGGTTGCAGGGTGGTATTCTGAGGAGAATCCCTTTGCTCACATTGAGTGTATGCAGTACATCGATACCTCCCCTAAATTTTGGGGGGCTATTATCGCCATACCCCATTTTTGGTTTATCTTAACTCTAACAATTCAATTTGCGGCACGCATTACCTCGCCTTCGAGGAAGTCCCTTTCTTAGATTAAATGACTATGGTAGTCACACGCCAAGCACCACAGCCCGTTCCGAAAGCCCCATAGCGGGAACTACCATCCTGCATTGCTCGTCACCATCCGAACATACGACAAAGCGCTACCTGTTGGACTGGTAGGGTAGAAGAAATTGTTAGCTCTACAACGGTTTTCACTTGGAAACTACACAATTTCTCAAAGACGAGATCAACAGAGGTTTCCCCCTTGTCCACTCGATCAGCCAAAACTCATTTCCAGACAACAAAAAAACCGCCATTCTACTTCATCGCGAACAACATACAACACCATCCCACTTTAACCAAGACAACCGGTACTTTCCCCCAGCCAGCTTACAATTCAGGACATCAAACACATAGTCTCAAACATCTCCCTCTCTTACTTGATGATAACAAATCGATACATTCTTAAGATGGTTGTACATTCTTGTGCACAACCTAAGAGTTTGTCATTATGCAACCGTCTTTCTCCCCTCAAAGATAGGAACAAACCTCTCAGAGACGTTTACAGAACCTAGTTTTTTTTCGTTGTCAGTTCAAAAAGTTGCAATGTTGTCACATCCATTAACCCTACTAGTGCATTTAAGGACACGTCACCCCAAAGGAAACATCTATCACATAAAAACATCACTTAACATGCAATAGTTCATAATGTTTTTCTGTCATCAATTATTGATGCACATTGGGGTCTTTATTTTGGTTGCCATACGTAACTTTTCAACTAGAATTTTGGAGCACCTGAATGATCTTTCCGGATCATACTCACGGAATTAAGTGGACATCACCCATTTCCCCCATAATTACTCACAGAAAACGGCACTTGTATTTTACATCTATTTGCGATAGAAAAGTCACAGTTTCCCCAGTATAGGAGGTACTCAGGAGATTGCTACGTAGATCGTGAGGCTTTCTTGGATTCTGCAACTGAACTCCATGCACCTTTGGCATGAACATTAGAAATTAATTTAATGCTTCATTATTAAGTTTCGTTTTCTCTCTTTATGTATTTTCCATCACACTAAGAGTGTATCTGTTCCCTTCCTATAAGCCTTTTTAACTTCAGTCAGACATATTGTTTTTATTACATATGTCGTTATATGTTTCTCTTTTTAACTGTCTTCAATGTCTATTTTCATAATCTCAATGTCGCAATTGTGTGTCTCACTATCATTAATCTCCCTTGGATATTCTGATTCCACTTTTACGACTCAAACTACCTTGTTGATTGTTCTCATGCGACTTGTTTCTTTTCCTTCTTCGTATTCTCTCATTTCGTAGTCGAGTGGTTTGATGTTGCCATTGTGGACGCTGTTCGCCCGCCGGGTTTGACCATTTGCCCACTCCCCTTGGGACTCTTGAATTGGCCTCACAGCCCATGCGTTTATATCCTCACATCAGCTGTTGGCCTTCCTAATTGCCACTTCCCGTTTCACGGAGGAGGGCCATTTTGTCCACATGACATGATTTTTCTTGTTACATACCACTATTGTGGAATTTCCTTATCCATGACTAAGGAACGCCGTGAGCGTCTGAAACCGTTGGATTTCTGTTGTGTTCCCATGTCCTCTTTTAAATAATGGACTTAAATAAAGAAATTATTTTCTGCTGTTACCCCCTTGATTTGGATGCTGGATCTTTTCTTGGCTTGTAAATGAAATGAGTCTAACATTTGTACCATTTTTTATTTATGTCACAGATATAACCAACCTTGACCTAAAAAGTATTAAGGAAAAAGATCTCCTCCACCCTCAGAACAACCCCCTCCTCTGCTGTGATGGGCATCATGCACCAGACTTAAGAAAATCTCATTAGTGATGTCCCTAGATCAGGGCCATCAATTTCCAGGGAAGGAGTGTTGTAAGGCAATGGGAGAGCTTGACTTCAGTGTTCACCTCTCAGCCTCCTTGACTATACCATTTCTACATCTAACCATTCTACATTTCCATTTCAAGTTGATGTTTCTGGTTGATACCAAATGTCGTGTCATGAAAGAACATAATCTGGAAGGTGTTTAGCTGCTTGGGCAACAAACTGGTAGTGGGTTTTCTTGACGTACTTTTGCTGACAGTTCCTTTAATATCGCTCTGTGCAGTTTTTATTTAGGCAAAATGTTTGGTTAATCAAGGTTTAAGTGCCGTATATACGCATATGCTTCTCTAAACATTTACAAAAATCACTTTCCTTAAAATTATTTACAATAAATATTGCACATCATAATAGTAAACTGTACCCCCCTCCCACCCCCCCCCCCCCCATACCTGCAAACATGCAGATAGACCAAAAGTTGCAAAATGTTTTTCTTATGGACTTAAATTAGGCGCCCCGACATTCACTTAATCTTATCTTATCTATCATATATTTTCCATGTCCATAAGGAGTTGAGGGATTTCTGGACCCCTGTTACTTACCTGGCATTTCCAGATCGCACCTACCTGCTGTTATAAAAGCTCGACCTACAAAAGACCACAGCTTGTGCATTTGTATTGGCTGATAATTGTCACAATTGGCACTGGCCTCATAGTGTTAGGCTACACTCACACGACATTGCCCGCCGTACCGGTAGCACAGAGGACATGTCCTATTTTTCTCCCTCTGCTATGAACAGTTGGGTGGGCGTCTATGGGGGATTATATACGACGCAAATATAAATCGGCAGTATTAATGTTCCCCATACAACATGTGCATGTAGCCTATACACTTATCAGAAGCTCCATTATTAAGGTGCCTATGGGGAATTATGCTGCCAAAAGAAAAAATGACTTGGGCTTTAAAAAACCTTAAATAACCACAAGATCAAGCCTGAATAAAGTGGGATTCCTGTGACAAGTAGTGATTAGTGGACATGTTAATATTTTGGGTTTTTGGAACAACCCTAACTTTAATCATTTTTTGCTCCTAGCAGAAAAACAGGGCATTGGTGTTGGCACCTAATTTCAGGCGTTAATGCCCCGGAAAAGTCCCCAAGCGGCATTTTAAATCCCTGTGACTTTGCCAGTGACATTTAAAGAGTTAACAGCTTCATCGGTGATAGTTCCAATCATAGACATTGCTGGATTGAGGAGGAGGGCAAAACCAGGGACCCAACTTCTATTGAATGGACCCTAACCGGCAAAGTTTCTTATGAACCAAACTTTCAAAACTCTTTGAGTCCATGAAACCAATAACCATGCATATTCAGATCTGCAATTGTCAACCCATTCCATTACTGGTTGTTTTCTAATGTTTTAGAGGCCCAGGTACAATCTATCAAAATGTTGTTTATTTGGAATCCTATAATCAAGTGAGTGGGTCAGACATCATAATTACAGAATGAGAAATCATTGTGAGGAAATTTAGGCTCAGTCATTAATGCTACTTTCTGATATGCTCTTGGTTGTATAGAATGAGCATAAGGAAACTAAATCAGAAAGGGTGAGCATCTTGTCCTACACCTTATCGTTAACACTGTATGGAGGATGCTGTTGGAAAGGTCTGAACGATGATGCACTTAGACAGTTTTGCTTCATATCTGCTAAAATTAACTTTTCATATAATAAAGTTAATTTATATAGCGCCTCAAATTCCGTGCGCTTTACAGATTTTGTTGAACATACATAAAATAAGACATTACAGAGTATGCAACAACAGTCCATGTGAAAGCGAATGGACGAGGGCGTTTTTTTATGCTTTTTAGACTATGATTATTATGTGGAAATGAGAATCAATTTTCTTGACCCTTCTTTCAAACATTTAAATGATTCTCAACGAGAAAAAAGTACCGGTTAATATTTTGCGTATGATTTTCTTTTAAGTAAAAATATTGAAAGTGAAATTTAACACTTTCAGTAAGAATACAGACATTTGTTATCTTTGTTGTCATAGGGAAAAATAAATGAGGATTGTGTCTTTCTCCATCACACCTCTTTAAAGGGGCTATGCTTAGTTGGGAAGACTTTCTACATTGCATCTATATACATACATCCAAAAGTTTGTAGGGACCCTTGGTCTCCTTGGTACATCATAATTTTCTTTCTTCCACAACGCCTTTTCACTAGTCACATAATACTGTATAATAATATACATAATATAACATTTAGATTGTGGAGCAGCACAGCGGAGTATAATGGATCACGTCAATTGTGGGTGCCATTGCCTCCCACAAAACCCTATCCACCAGTTTGTAAGGTCAGATGTCCAAAAAAATGCCAACGTGTCAGCACTCCCTAGAATTTTATCAAAGTTGGATCTTGATTCACCCATGGCAAAATAATGTGCAATTGTTTCAGCTCATCCAATAAAGCCTTGATTTCTTCACTCTTCCATAGACTCTTAGAGAGTGAACCTTTTGTCAAGTGTCTATTTATTAATGTTGATGATTATGCTTTCGTCAAGAAAAGATGGCACAAGCATCAAGATCACTGTAAGCCTGATAGGATGGTTTAAGAAAGGCCATCCAAACTTGGGCGAAGATTCACTGGAGTCATCTGCTCCGAAGCGACCACACAATACCACCGACAACCGGCAATATATCCTTGTACCCTGGAAATGGACCATAAGTGTCGTATTCCTGTGTCAAGCCACTCCCTCCCCCCCCCTGGACCATAAACTTTTGCCAGGAGAGTTAAACCTGGCAAAAAAGAACCATAGTGACAAGTTTTGTTTTTCCCATGTGAATTTAAATCTGCATTTCATATGGACAAAATCAGAAGAAAAGCAAATCCTTAAGGAAGAGCCCGGAGAGGCACAATCCAATCTGCTTGAGTCTGGTGTGAATCAGTGATGGTGCTTGGGACCCTGGTTATCTTGCTGGTGTAGATCCACTGTGTTTATCAAGCACCTAAATGCTTCCTTCTCCCACACGCTTTTTGGAGATTTGTACGTTTATTTCTCCTTTAGAACTTGGTACCTGTCCAACTAGCCAAAAAAAAGTTGAAACAATACCTGCTTTATTAACCACAGTTACTGTGCTTTATTAGCCTGTAAACTTACCTGACCTAACCCCATAGAGATTCATGGGATATTGTCAAGAGGAAGATGAAGACATCAGACCCAACCGTGCACATGATCTGAAGACTGCTAACACCAACCTGGGCTTCCATAACACCTCCAGCTGATCACCTCATTTCACAATCCACATTTATTTCAGTTATTCATTCAAAAGGAGTCCCCGACCAAGTACTGGGTGCATTACTTTACAGACTATTATTTTGCCAACGTTTCAAAAAAAATGTTCTTACCATGTACTGACTCTAAATCAATATAATGAGTTTTGAATTGAATTACTGAAAAAAATAACTTTTTCCTAATATACAATTTATTCTTTTTTTGCTACATTAAGCTTTTGTCTTGCTCCCACAGGATATGGAACTGGCATCAGGGTTTTAAACTGTGACCCCCCTATATCCACACTGTGTGGTAATATATGTCCCCAGTCAGGGCCCGATTTCCAGTCTTTTTTGCTGCCTGGGTGAAAAATTTAAACGCTGGCCAGACTCTCCCCTCCCCTTGTGCCCCTCCATCCCCCGTTAGCGCTACTCCTGTACCCTGCTAATTTGGCTACTCATTTATAGACAAATGTTTTAAAAAGCGCCCACCAGTAAGTCAGTCTGTGAGCAGAAAAAAAATGGGGGACATTCGTTGAAATCTAGTAACCAGTGCCTTCCTCCGTTCATCCCCTTCCCCCAAAAACAACTGGCTCCCTATACAAATACCAAAGTCCACTTACAGTTAAGGATAATACGAATTGCTTGCATGCATTGCGACTATTCAAGCCCAGACCTCACCAGATGCAGATGTAAGTTATGTATAAGCGTAACCATTTGGTTTTTGTCTTTTACTATTAATATAAGAATTATCATCAATGTACCCATTTTCCTATTATTACCTAATAACACACAGATAGTAATAATGCATTTCTCTCAAATGGGGGCTTATTTACTAAGGGTCCTCGTCTTCATTTTCGTCAGTTTTGTGCGGCGTGTGACACCATCCCCGATGCGATCTCCGTAAAGTCGGGGATTGTGTCACAACGCGATGTTTGGTCGCAATTGCCCTAGCGTTTCATGCGACACAAATCGGGCAGGCGCCGTCAGACGATCCAACGGATTTGGAGTATGCGCAGAATTTTAAAACATTTTAAAATTTGTGTCACAACCAAGCACTACATGCACCGACCTGGGGAGAAGAGGTAAACTCCTGCGGACCTGATCGGGGGACGTGACACATGCAGGATAATCATGCGCGACAATTTCATGAACGCTGCCGAGTTCATCCTCGTCGGACGAGTCCGGATCGAGGACATGCGCAGTTACCATGTCCTGTAATTTTCCCCAATTGCATTTCCAAATCAATGTGATCAGTGCCCCCCGCCCCACAATTCTATATCCATTCACCTCCCCCACAAGTCTATATCTACATCCCTCCCCAAATTCCCTATATAAACAGTGGCCCCCACACGTCTATATCTACAGAAGGCACCTCCCACAATCTAATCTACAGAATGCCCACAATTCTATATAAACAGGGCCCCCCCACAAGTATTATTCTACATCACCCCCACAAGTCTATATATACAAGGGTCCCCACAAGTCTATATAACAGGGCCCCCACAGTCTTTGTATACAGGTCCCCCACAATTCTTTATATACAGCGCCCCCTCATAGTCGTAATCCATACAGTCCCTCATGGTCTATGTACAGTGCCCCCACCTATATACAGTGGCCCAAGCAGCCTATACCAGTTGTGCCCCGCAGCCTATATATAGAGCCCCCACAGCCTATATACAAGCCATCCACAGTATACAAAGACTTGTGGGGGCCCTGTATATATAGACTTGTGGGGACCCTGTATACCACACACACACAGTTTAGATGCAGCCTTTCCCAACCACACTTTTAATACAGCCCCCACAGACGGTTTTAGATAACCGCCTCCCCATAATACTTTTAGAGAAAGGCCCGCCGCCCCCACAATTTTAATGCAGCCACCACACAGTTGAGATTACAGCCCCACACTGTAAGGTAACCAACACATCCCCCCCCCCCCCCGACATTTTTATATGCGCGGCCCCTCCCCATACACATGTTTAGATACAGCCCGTCCACATAGTTTTAGAGCACAAGCGCCCCACACAATTTTAGGTACAGCCCCCCCACACAGTTTAGATACAGCCCCCCACATTTATATAAAGATCCCCAATACAGTTTGATACAGCACACCCCCACAGTTTTAGATGCAACCCCCATACCACCAAACACTGTTTAGATACAAGCCCATCACCAGTTTATATAACAGCCCCCACCGACAGTTTTAATACAGCCCCCCCACACCTTTTATATTCAGCCCTAACCCCACAGTTTATTATATCCCCACCGCAGACCGACTACATTCAGCCCCATAGTGTTTATTAACAGCCCATCCCCACAACTGCACCATGCAGTCCCACATTGAATAATACACAGCCCTCCCCATAATACCTACAGACCCCCCACCCGGATGCGGCCAAGTAATAAAACAATACCAACTATACTTACCTGCTGCAGTCCGCTCTTCTCTGGTTTCTTTGCTGGCTTGTACAGGGACGTGGGCAAGCGTTTGATGAAATCATCATGGCCAACTGTGTCCGCAGCGTACCATGGGGCCATTAGACCAGATTCCATTAATATTTCTCAGAAAGTACAAGACTTGACCGAGGTAGGTCTGTACTTGTGTGTGGTGTTCGGGGGGGATTCCGAATCAACATCTTTTAAAAAGGCAATTCTGCCGACTCCATCTCATGTTTTGTTCATCTGCCGCCTGAGGCGGGATCTTCACCTACACAACCCCGCCTCATGGCAGAAAGCCTGCCCAAACATTTAGTCAATTACAACATTAAACTTTTAAGAATAATCCTGCAATGAAATTCATAGTTTTGGAAGGCATAAAGAACATCTGAAGCTAGAGCATGTGTATATCAGTCCATATTCACCACAAAGAGACGTGCAACAAGAATTCATTGTTTTTTCCATTCTGCTTGCAATGCATCCTTTAATAACAGGAACAGTTCCAAGACATGGAAACCTTTTTAATAGATCAAAAGAGACAAAAATATGTTTCTTCTTAAATATCATAACGTTCGTGGCCAAATGATTTAGGAACCTTGAATTTCTAAAAAGTTAACTTTTCTAATCACTATTGTTAGTGCTATGAAAGAGGTACCAAACTCTCATTGAAATATACAGTAAATTAGTATAAATTCGTCTTATCCAGAATGGGGCACATTTTATTTGAGTCTCTGTCATGGAGCATGGAAAATGCACACATGGCCTTTTAAAGAAGGAAAGGATTCCTGAATAACTTTAAACTTGAATGTGGAAATCACCTGCATCTTATTAAGAAATTATGGAGGGTATGAAATCCAGAAGAAACATACTGAAAGTGTGCAATGAATCTGAGGATTCATAAGTAGAACTGGGCATAAGACGTCTAGTCTTTATGATTCCTGGCCTTTGTGATCTATTAGGTCATCACATTGAGTTCTAAAGTATCTGACGCCCATGTACAGACCTGTGCCCCTGTCACCCTTGATTTCCAACCAAGTCTACTATTTTCCAAGACTAATATTTCCCTAACTTAAAATTGTGAAACTTTCCAATGTACATGTAGACATGTGAGGTGTGAAACTCCCATATTGAAAACAATACGACTATTGTAAACATTCTTCCCTCTTCCCACCGCTCAATAAAAGTTCATGTCACATATTTACAAGGTAATACCGAGGATCTTTTAAATGTCCTGGATGTTGGCAACTGTTAATATCGATCTCCTTCCAGGTCCAAAGCACAGCAACCTCCAGAGCAGGTTATGTATTGGATATATTTTTTTATTTTTTTGTACAATTAGTTGACTTTATGACAAGTCAGTGTTTAATCCAAGTTCTCATTCAGACGAGGAACATTACCCTTTATTATCTCTATTGGCATATAATTGGGGGAAGGGGACTGCTGGACCCACTCCAACAAATATCACCATCCAGTTCTTAAGGAAGGACCTTATTGTCCTATCTTGGCTGTGTGGTTGCAGGTACACAATTTGTACAATCCCCCTCTCCTATCCATGACACGGTGTCTGTGTGTGGCAGAAAGTTTGTGCATATTTGATAGTACTGGATAGCACAGCCCTTTCTTGACCTTCAGCATTCTTTTTGGTGGATTTGTGCAAATTTGATGGGACTTGGCTGCAATTTCTATCCCTATGTGACCTCTCTTCACTCTTCATCGCGAAAGTGTTTAGCTTCCTCTAAGGGATTAGGTATTAGGTATTTATGGACATTATAATTAAGCTCACATATTGTGCTTCACACTTTAGAAGCATCAATCAGGCATCCCCCATCATTTATGCCGCTTATACATTCTTTCCTCAATCCCTACTGCCACTGGGAAGATTATTTCCTTTGCCCCTGTTGTATTTCTGCCTCGTCAGGAGGGGTCCCCGGCTCACCGGTTACTCTTTTTCCATGGGTGGGACCCCTTCGCTGTTTTCAACTGAATGTGTGTTTTTATTTGAATTGTTAATCACATAAGTTTGTTATAATGAAAGTATTTATTTTCTATACACATTGTGTTTCACCTTTTTAATCCCTGTTGCTTAGTTCTATCTCTTTCTTGGTTTAGTTCTCTCCTTGCTGCAGCCGCAGGGAAGCTAATAATCTTTTTACATACCACACATCCTCCGGTCTATTTCTAAAAACAACTTAGAATGTGAGACGGCCCATTTGGAGACCCTGAACATTTTTCCTTTTATGAGGCCCAGAAGTTTGTGAGGTGACCTTTTCTTTTTTTGAGATACATTTTTCACCAACGGATAGAGTTGGGGAGCTCCGATGATATAATTTTAAAATCTTTTGTGCTAGAAAAAAAAAAAAATCAGACAAAGGGTCACTATATAGTGTGTGAAGGTTAATCCCCATCTTTTCCTGGCTTTGGCGAAGTGCCTAAGATGAATTTCCACATCATTCATAATAATTCCTTTTTAGATCATCAAATGTTTTAAATGAGTCTAAAATAAAGCTTCCGACCTATAGTTAACTGAAAACGAACCTCAATAAAATTACAAAATATGTCCTTCTATAATTTCACCTACAGTTTATACTGGTGTTGGTCACTGTAATTACCGCCTCTTTCCCCAGTTTTAATGCATTTAAAACACAACACATGTCCTATCTAGGCCAGATCCTTTACTTTTCTTCTATCGACTTGTAGACTAAAGCAAATTCGCCATCTTTTTGTAGTTCGCTGTTATAAAAAAACCACTTAAGACCTTTTTTCATTGTTGGGAGTAATTCTCATTTTACATAAATGTAACATAAGTTAAAGGTTTCAGAAATGGAGATTTACCACAAGTGTCTGAGAGCATTTTATAAAATGAAAGCTACGCTCTGATTGGTCTCCTAAGCACCTATTTTGCTGATGAGACACTGGCGATAAAATCCCCTCGTGTGGTTCATATTTGTGGTCATTCTTGATCATGTGTATAGCAGTTAGACAGCTAGTTACAGTATATCCTCCCTTAGAAAACCACACTCATCTAGAACCGTACATTTCCACAGTAATCAAGGACAGTTACCGGCCTGTAATCAGGCTCACGGACATATGGAAACTCAACAGGGTCCTTGTTTCCACTTTTAAAATCTAACATTATGATGTGCAAATTAGTAACGATTAGCAACTTCTGTAGAGAAGAGTCAAATTTTTCTCTCCTAGGCTCCAGTAACCACACCTCCTTCTTTGACTGAAAGCTCTGTGTCTCTTCAAATCTTGACTTGAGCATACTGGAAGGTCCTCGTCCTGTCCTTACCAGATGCTGTGGCTCTCTTTTACTGGTGTATTTAGCAGTGAGCATTTTGTGGGAAACTGCAAATCATTTTTCACCATGGTCAGAGTCACGTGTAGTTGGGTGGGGCCCAACTTGGAGAAGGGAAGAAAGTTTGCAGAGAAGATTTGAATGGCGGAGTGATGGAGATTTAAGTCTGGAAACGCCTGCTTTGCAACTTTACAAAAAGACACAGTGCCTGTTTTTGGTGACTGGTTTCCCTTTAAAAGAGCAATGTTCACTAACCCCCAAAATATTTGTTGTCATTGCAACATTTTCATGTCATTTCCGTGCTTGCTAACATGTCATATCTTGGCCGTGACGTGTCTGCCATTAGCATGAAACTTAATGATACGCAAGTTTTTATATAGACTTTAAATCATTTTGGTTTGTTTTAAAAGTAATCCATTTCCTGTGTAACGCCCTTCCTCACAGCCTTGATGGGGTGAGTCGACATCTAGATTCTAAAAACGCACGCATGGCGTAGAATCATGTCATGGCGATCACCTTGGCTAAGAAGATGAGCCGGTTCGATCACCACGATATGCACAGTAACAGCATTTAATTTATCGCACTCCCGCCGTTTAAACTCCATATACGTCGCTGTCCATAGTGAACGCGTCGTCTATAGTGCATTGGGTTGCCGACGATGCATGGCCAACACGAGTTCTGATAAGAATCCCAGGACTGTCCTTCAGTGTCAGCCTGTTAGGATCGTGCACCTATCTAACCGTGCGCTGTCAGCCTCTTTAGATGCATAGGCTGACTGAATACTAATGTATTGCAGCATATATTACAATGATCACTTGTCCCATGTCCCCCCTGGTACAAATAAAACTGTGAAAAAAAGTTTTTTAAAAAAGTGCAATTAAAAAAATTAGTCCCCTTCAGTCCCCATCCCTGCAATAATCAATAAAACATAAAAGTGAACATATTTTCATAAACTTAAACACAAAAGAGATCTAAATTTTTTCTATTTACTTGAATTAGCAAATGTGTGAGGAGAAAACATGGTCAAAATCCCCTGGATATGTTAAAACATAACAAACGTATACCTCTAGAGATTACGACACTAAATGCTCGGGTACCGTTTTTCCCGAGACCAGACTTTTTTCCCGATTCTCGAGTGCTCGTCTCGAATAATGAGCCCCATTGAAGTCAATAGGAAGACTCAAGCAGCTTTTTCCAACTGGACCAAGGCTCTGCACAGGGAAGTGCTTGGCCAAACACCTGGGGAAAACTCCTCAGAAACAGGATGGAAACACCAGGAAATGGACGGACAGGAAACAGCAGGGCAGCATGCATGGATGCCTCCTGAGGTGCTTTACAACTACCATTATGCCAAAATATGGCAACAGCATGGCCATGACAGAGTGACAGAATGAAGCTAGATAGCAATCTAAAACATCAATAATTGACCCTGACACTATAGGGGACGGCATGCAGAGGAGTCGCAGCACGGCTAGAGAGTGTCATGGCCGACTACCCTAATGGACTCAGGCTTCAAACCAATGCGGTGGCAGAGAGGAACCAAAGGAGGTCGGTACAAGAACGGCAGATCAAATAATATCGGGACATGATAAAGTTTTGCCAGTTATTTTGTGGATTACACAGCAAGGGTGTGCGACCCAAAGTTAACAACTTTGATTGGAATTCCATGAAAACAACCCAATTTGTGACCTAACACACCTCGTGTGAGATAAGGGTAAGACGAGTTGGAGGAAGTATAGGAACACGAGTTTGGAGGTAGCAAGTGGCCAGAAACAGCTGTGGAGGCGATGCTATGGAGACAATTAATTTGGATAGTGCCTGTATGTGGCAGTCACAAAAAGTTTCAAACAAGAGGAGCAGGTAGGTGGGCCCTCCAGCAAAATGATGAATATAGTTTGTTGAGTGCCTGTATGTGGGCAGTCCAAAAAAAAGTTTTCAAACCAGAGGACAGGTAAGTGGCCCTCCCAGAAAATGGAAATATAGATTGAGGGGGCATGTATGTGGCAGTCCAAATAAAGTTCGTTTCAAACCAGAGAGCACGTGTAGGTGGCCCTTCCAGAAACACTGAAATAGATTGCAGTGGCCGTGTATGGTGTCAAGTCCAAAAAAGTTTTCAAACCAGAGGAGCAGGTAGGTGGCCTCTCCTGACAAATGGAATAGTGAGTGCCCTGTATGTGGCAGTCCAAAAAGTTTTCAAACCAGGGAGCAGTAGGTGGACCCCTCCAGAAAAATTGAATAGATTGAGTGCCTGTATGTGGCACTCGCCCCCAAAACTTGTTTAAACACAGAGATCGGGTAGGTGGCCCTCCAGAAAAATTAAATGCATATAAAGTAGCTATAGCTAGAGCAGTGGGCCCTGTCAAAAAATAGATTTCCTCTGCCTTTAGTGTTACCAAGAGGAGGAGAAGGGAAATGAGGAGGAGGAGGAGTGCATAAATTATTCAGGTTGAGCTTCCTTACCTGGTGGAGATGGAAATTATGAGAAATCCAGGCTTTATGTCATCTTAATGAAGCGTAGCACCTGTCAGCGCGTGAAGAGTACGACAGGACGTTGTACGCTTTCAAGATTTAGGTGATGATTGGCAACACGCTGACACTGAAAACCGCTCGGACAGAAGACTAGCGGCAGGGCAGTCAGAACCTCCAATGCGTTACAGTCGCCCAGTTTCGTGACACATGTCCAGCTTTGAAACCCAGTTAGTTGTAGGGGAGTGTGTGATCATTTAGGACGTATGGTATGGTCAGCTACGTACTCCACTCACCATCTTTCTTTGTAAGGATCAGCCCCTACTACTGCCGAGTATGTGGACAGGTGACAGTGTCTTTGCATGGGGTGACCATTAAAGCTGGCAAAAGCCTTGTAAAAGCGTACCATTGCCATGCGGACAAGTTCCTGCTCGCCTACTCCTCCCTCGACTATGTTCCCGCAAACTACGCACTCTGCCGCTAGAGCTGTCAGAAGGGAAATACTGTTTCAGCTTGTGCTCCAGCGTCTGGTGGTGATGGAGAGCGAAAAGCGCTGGTGGATGCTGTGGAGGATCGGGAAGGCAACGATGGGGTTTTGTGCCAGGTCCTGGGCAGGGGGCTGACTATGCAGCTGACACAGGGGATGCAGCAGTGGTGTGCACGGCGGTAGGTGAACGGCCTTGCGTGCCACTGATTTCGGGTGTTTTTTTAGCATTCATATGCCTGCGCATACTGGTGGTAGTTAAGCTAGTAGTGGTTGGAACCCCTGACCTGATCCTGGTTGGCAAAGGTTGCACACCACAGTTCCGTCGGTCTCCGGTGTTTCCTAAAGAACTCCAGACTTCTGAGAAGAAATCAGCCCTCGCCGCGGGAGCCCTCGCCACGGGAGCTTCACTACGTGACACATTTGGCGCTGATGCACCTGCTCTGGGCCCTGCCTCTCCGTCTGGCCCCACCACTGCTCGTTCCAACTGTTTATGTTATCAGGACTCTCCTCCGTCTCAGAAGCACTGTGTTCACACCGGCCCTCTCAACCCAGCTGTGGGTCTGGTCACACTCATCATCCTCTCGATTCCCTATGTCTCTCCCCCTCGGACTTCCTCCCTGACAAAAATTCACCACTGTCGTGACACTGTGTCCTCCTCATCGTCGACACCTCTGTACACACAGTTCATAACTTCGCAACTCTTCCCTCATATTCCACCCACCTACTACTGCGACTGGTGGAAAACCTGGGCATCGGAAATGTCAGCAGCAACGGACAAGTGTTTGTGAGCTGTGGGAAAGGGTCCAGAAAACAGTTCCTCGTAGTATGCCGGTTTTCAAAAAATGGCCAATTTTCCTGCGGAGGGGGCAAAGGACTGGGGGGAGGGAGGTGAGGTGGCAGCGAGCTGGAGGTGAGTGCCCGATTTGTCTGGTGACATGGGTGACTGCGTTGAAAGACGATGGTGGAAAATGCTGGTCGAGATTGTCGGCAATCCACGACATCAACCTGTTTCGACTGTTTTCTGGCATCAACAGTGCTTACCACGAGGTCACCAGTAACTTCAGCTGAACCTAGGGAGTGTTAGCTCTGCGCGTTCCCTGCTCCTCTCGATCACAGGTGTGTCTCACCCTCCCAGGACCACGCCCTCTGACCCCTGCAGTAGTGGACGCCGCACGTCCCGCCCCGTCCTCTACCCTAGCCCTCGGGTTTTTAACATTTTGAATGAAAGTTATAATTTTATTTTTTTTTTTACTTGTTTTTGTGTTTTTTTTTTTTTTGTTTTTTTAGTTTTAAAACCAAACGATTCTATCCTATGTGCTATGGCTATTGTCTAGCCAAACTAGAAAGCACCGCTATGCAATGAGATGACGCTAGTTATGAAAAAAAAACGTAAAATAAAAGTAAATGGCAGACTGTGCCCTAATTGAATCCAACAACCCAAAAATTATCCACTTCGGTTTTCATGGAGATGGATATGTGCGTCACTAAGCGCTAAAACACAGTCGTTCGCAAGCTCACTCCAACATTCCTCACCACTTGGCTAGTATATGCACTGCAGCAAGGACAGCCACCAGCAGATCAACCAGAAATAAAATATATATAACGTCTATTGTAGCGTAAGTAAGCGTTGGATTCTCCTTTGGCTATGTTCTAGCCAAGTATGAAAAGCACACTGATGAGTAGTTGAGAGTTCTGAGTTATGAAACAATAAAACGTAATAAAAATAATGGCAGACTGGACTATGAAATCCAACCCCTAATAAAATTATCCCACTTTGGTCTTTGCGATGGATAGTGTGGTCACTAAGCGCTAAAACCACCAGGTCGCAAGTCTCCCTCAAATTCCTCACAATTGGCTAGTATATGCACTGCAGACAGAGGACAGCCACCAGAAGATCAACCAGAAATAAAATATATATAACGCTATTGTAGGCGTAAGTAAGCCGTTTGGATTCTCTTTGGCTATTTCTAGCCAAGTATGAAAGCACACTGATGAGATTGACGCTAGTTATGAAAAAATAAACGTAAAATAAAAGTAAATGGCAGGACTGTGCCTAATTGAAATCCAAACCCCTAATAAATTACCACTTCGTGTCCTTTGCGATGGATATGTGCGTCACTAAGACGCTAAACACAGCGGTCGCAAGTCTCACTCCAATTCCTCACAATTGGCTTAGTAATTGCACTGCAGCAAGGACAGCCACCAGCAGTATCAACCAGAAATAAAATATATATAACGCTATTGTAGGCGTAAGTAAGCCGTTTTGGATTCTCTTGGACTATTTTCTAGCCAAGTATGAAAGCACACTGATGAGATGACGCTGAGTTTATGAAAAATAAACGTAAATAAAAAGTAAATGGCAGACTGTGCCTAATTGAAATCCAACCCCTAAGAAATTATCCCACTTCGGTCTTTGCGATGGATATGTGCGTCACTAAGCACTAAACACAGCGGTCGCAAGTCTCACTCCAAATTCCTCAAATTGGCTAGTATATGCACTGCAGCAAGGACAGCCACCAGCAGATCAACCAGAATAAATATATATAACGCATTGTAGGCGTAAGTAAGGCCTTTGGATTCTCCTTTGGCTATTTTCTAGCCAAGTATGAAAGCACACTGATGAGATGACGCTGAGTTATGAAAAAATAAACGGAAAATAAAAAGAGAAAATGGCAGGACTGTGCCTACTTGAAATCAAAACCCCTAATAAATTTTCCCACTTTGGTGTTTGAGGTGGATATGTGTGTCACTAAGAGCTAACAGACACGGTAGCAAGTCCCCTGCAAATTCCTCACAATATGGTACTAGCTGCACTACTAGTGCAGCAAGCCCAGCCACAAGCAAACAAAAAAAAAAAAAAGTATAACGTTATTGTAGCCCTAAGAAGGGCTGTTGGGTTCTTGGAGAATCACTCAACTCCTTAACAGTAATCTAACTGCACACTAACGCTAACACCTGACCAGCAGCAGCTCTCTCCCTAGCGGCATCCAGACACAGAATGATCCGAGCAGCGCGGGCAGCGGCTAGTCTATCCCGAGGTTCCCCTGATCTGCCAGCCAACCCACTGCTATCGACGTGTAAGGGTACCCGTCACTGCTGGTGGAGTGCAGAAAAATAAATAGTAGCAGAGGTACCGCACTCTACTGGAATATGTGGTGCTCAAGAAAATTGGGATTCTCGGTCCACTTCATATAAGGTAGAAAAATTTTCGGCACACACAATGGGTTTTTTTTTCCTTTGCTTAATTAATTTTTATTTGTAGTGAAAGAAATTCATAATCAGCCTTCACCATGAAGTAGTTTTGTATCATAACATCTTTTTTTCAAAACATAAAAGATCAATGATTAGTACGACGTTTCGGTCATCTCGACCTTTGTACAAGTATGATCTTAGTTTTTTGTAGTGGAGGCATACACGAGTTGAGGTGTAGGCAGAAAGGCTTCTGCCTCACCTCAACTCTGTATGCCTCCACTCAAAACTAAGATCATACTTGACAAAGGTCGACGATGAACCAAAACGTCGTACTAATCATTGATCTATTTATGTTTGAAAAAGATGTTATGATACAAAACTACTTACTGGTGAAGGCTGATTTATGATTCTTCACTACAAATAAAAATTAATTAAGCAAAGGAAAAAAAAAACACCCATTGTGGTGTCCGAAAATTTTTCTACCTTGGGTGGAGTGCAGAGTCTCTGGCTTGTGATTAGCTGTGTTTCTGGCCGCCAAAAAGCAAAACGGCGGGAGCTGCCATTTTCTCGAGCGGGCGAATATTTACTCCGAGCAAGAGCAGTTTCGAGTACGCTAATGCTCGAACGAGCATCAAGCTCGGACGAGTATGTTCGCTCATCTCTAATAACCTCCAATAATGACACAGGGCAAATTTTTAAAATGGCTTAGACCAGAAGGGGTTGAAATGAAAAAAAAAAAACATATTGTATCACCATAATGTGACCATATTGTATTCCATCTACCGAGCCGTGTCAGGGCTCTTTTTGTAGCAGGGATATTTACTTGTTTGGACATTTTTAGGTTCATCAAAATCGTTGATGGTTATATCTACATTTTTATTCATAAAATTGGGACATGTAGGGATTTGTATTGCTTTTTTTACCATAATGATAATAATTCCATGATTTCAAGCCCCACAAGTCAGTTGAAGCATGCAATTATTTGATAAATAAACTAGAAATGCAAAATGTAGTACTATTAAAGGTTGACATTTGGACTGACAGTTCTTTAATCATGATGGGGCATGAAAGACTCTTCATTCAAATTGGTGAGGGGTGCTGGCCTTGCCTGGGAACAGAATCTTTGTTTGAAAAATAATTTCCTTACGGCTCTTTCCAGTTTAGGTCTCCTCCTTCTTCTCTCTCCCACAGACAAACAGGCAAGTGATTTTGTGTAAGAATGGGTGGCAGATGTCATCACTGCTTTCACTTAAAGGACATACTACTTCAGTTTAGTGATGATAAATGTGTCCTAGTAAAAGTTCCTCAGGACTTCTTTTATCATAACTCCTGCAGAAAGATAGGTTATAAAAGTCAGTCTGTTCTGTCTACACCCTGTTTTCACACCGCAGTCGACCTCCTCCTCCAGCACCTGCTTAGTTTAATAAGAATCTATTATCTTCTATAAGCCTTCCCTGCACCACTATCCGTGTCAGTGAAGAGAAGGGGCGAATATCGTATGGCAGTCTGATACCCAATATTAAAGACTATTTCTTCTGTGTACTATGTCTCATCGTTCTCTGTACCCCTGTCCTTTCCTGTGATGAGGGGAGGGTGAATAGCATCTGCTGAAAATCCTGGTTGACACATCCATCATAGCAGGTATTGTTAGTAGTCATAAGGCTACTTAGTTTATAGGTCTAGCAGTACATAGGAGTATATGTGTATATAATATGTGTGCTAGAGCTGCTTGTTGTATAAAAAGGGCTCACCCTTATGGGAAGTGAGGGAAAGCTGCTCTGGCCTCAGTTCCTTAGCTGATGTCACAACCTGGAACAGTGTTATGGGTAGTATATTGTATTTTCGTGGATTGCGCACCTATTTATGTAAGTAGGTGACTGGCTAGGTGGAATATGTAGATATGATTGGATGTTAAGGTAGAACGATTAATTAGCTTTGGATGAATTGTGTACCATGTGTATGTGATTGCCATTGAGCTCGCCCCTCTCATGCTTTAAATCTGATTCATACCTCACTATTTTCATTACCCCTGAGGAAGCGACGGCGAAACATGCATCGGGGTTCAGTTCGGGTTTTTCCTGATTATAATTCAGCCTGGTTGGTGTATATGAACTTTATAGCACTGTGCACTTTACATTTTGTTTATTATATGTAGGCATATTTCCAACCAGCAGTTTACTTTGAGCGGCTATTTATGTATACTGGGTACTATTGTTAGTACTGTTTATGAAATTTGTATGCTCTTACCTAATGATGCACTTAGCACTTTCGTCATGTTTATTTGCACTATGTAGTCCAAACTTTATTATGTTAATATTTATCCATTTGTAATGGGACTTTGTATTGTTGTTTCTAGTGCCCTCTTGACCGCCATGTTTACATTCCATTGTGTGTTTATTGCATCAGGGCCAGCGGGGATTGTTTTTAGGGTTGTTTTAGTCATGGTGATCATACATGTGTTATTATTGTGTATTATTATTAAATGTATTGCTTGTGATTCATTTTTTATCGACTTGTTTTGAATTCTTACGGGGTTGGCATGTAGGTATATACACAACAGGAATCGCCGCCCCCTACTTCAGGATAAGCTGTAGAGGATTTTATAAGAAGGACTGATGTATCAAGCTGATTTCCAGCTAGGATGAGGCCAGCACATGAAATTGGGTTATAGTTGGGATAGTTTGTCAAAGGCTTTCTCCAGATTTTCATTATCGGGGGTGCCCTGCTTATTTCTTTTTTTGTGTTGTATAAATAAAACTCCCACACACCAATAAAAAACCACACTATATTAAAGGGTTTATCCGGGTTTAAAATTTCTTATGGCCGGGCTGGGGAGGGCTAGTTAAACATAATAAACATGTACTTACTCGTCCGGCGCCGCTGATGTTCCGCGCCGCGTCCCTTCGATCCGTGCCCCTGTTGTTTACAGGGGCACGGAAGCCGCACAGGGAGCTTCCGGTCCGCGATGTGGACGGCTCCCCCATTCGTCCCTATCTCTCAGCGTTGTAGGCGCTGGGAGATGGTGCGCATGGGAAGCCCTCCCTGTGCGCACTTGTAATGAAACTGGCGCACAGAGAAGACCGGCCGCGGCGCGGGACATCGACACACCGGAGGAGTAAGTACATGTTTTATGTGTTTAAATAGCCCTCCCCACCCGGCCATAAAAAAAATTGTAAACCCGGATAACCCCTTTAATTCATTATTTTACAGCAGATCAGTATTATTACAATGTGCAGGCACAGACATTATCAGAGGTAGCATTTGGAGCATTTAGAACACTTTTAGATAAATATATGGTTATTGATGGAAACAAGCAACCAAAGATCTGTTTTGCAAATTACAGAGACGGCATGACTAGAAGAAGTCTTCATGTGGCCTGGCCTGAATGGAGAAGATGGGGAAAGCAAATGTAAAGTGTCTAGGTTTAATCAAAACTCTGTAATGACCGTCAGAATGTTGGTGTATTCTGTTATCCACCACTTTATATCAATGAATTGTGGTAATTGGGGTCTTTGCGCAATGGGTTTTATTTGGTATCTGTGTAGTCATATTATTTGGTCATAATGTAAAGATAATGTTGGTGGTCATGATGTAAAAGTAATATTGGATCATGTGTAAAAAAAAAAGAATGTGCAAACTGCTTGCACATGTATTTAGAAAGTGTCTGCACCAGCAGTTTTTGTTGCGGCTGAGCTTGTCCCACAGACAAAAAAATGTTGCACCTAAAGTGGTATGTTACTGCTTATCTAGGTTTGCAGACATTCTTGGTGGGATTTAAGCAAGCCAAAAATCAACTAAAAATGTTAAAATTGCAAACAAAAATGTGCATAACCTGAGGCCTTTATCAGACAACTCAGTTGTCTCACGCCAGTATGACTAAGGATTGACTTCCGAAACGCGTCATGGCTTTTTTCTTTCCCATGTGCACATGGTTTTTTAACCTTATGAATTAAAAGTTAGTTTTTAAGCTTCCATTTTTTTGATTTTTTCATATATTTTTTCTTGACTTCCCACATTTTTGGTTCCTCGCTGGAGCTTACCTTCGTTTGTTCTTCCATATTGTCTCGGAGCAGCCCGACTTCTTTACTCCGTGTGCCTGATCCTCATATGGCCTCCTACATGTCGGTGAGCTGAAAGAAAGACTTTATTTCCTTTTGTAAACTGAAGACCTAATATTAATATGGCTAAAGCTATAAGATTAGGTATGCATTACAGTATAAGACTTGGTGGGATTTAAGCAAGCCAAAAATCAACTAAAAATGTTAAAATTTTAAATCCCGGCCGGACCCGAATCCAGAGCGGAGAAGCCGCCGCTGGAACGCGAATGGACCGGGTAAGTAAATTTGCCCCATTATTTTACTAAAATGCACCATATAGTATAACATTCTTCTATAAAACAAAAAAAATCTAGAATACAATTCATTATTTAGTGTAGTTTATATTAATACTGAATACCAGTCGCACTACTCAATCTACATCTATATGCACAATTGTTTTGTAATATTTTGTGCAATATCAACAGTGACACGTTATACTTTTAATTGGGATTTATGATGCTAGAATTACTATGCTTGAAGCCAAATATCTAATGGCAGGTCCTCATATGCCTTCCAGCTGCATGCATAGAAGTGATTACTGTATGTTCCTACAAGGGTGTCCAAAATGCTGTGATACCAATCATGTAACATGTAATTCTGTGGTTCTGTTATGTACAATACATTTTCTGCTTTTTTTTTTAAGGTGGCCATATTAATCCAGCAGTTTCCTTTGCCATGTGTATGACTGATGCACTGCAGCAAGGACAGCCACCAGCAGATCAACCAGAAATAAAATATATATAACGCTATTGTAGGCGTAAGTAAGCCGTTTGGATTCTCCTTTGGCTATTTTCTAGCCAAGTATGAAAGCACACTGATGAGATGACGCTGAGTTATGAAAAAATAAACGTAAAATAAAAAGTAAATGGCAGACTGTGCCTAATTGAAATCAAACCCCTAATAAATTTTCCCACTTTGGTGTTTGAGGTGGATATGTGTGTCACTAAGAGCTAAACACAACGGTAGCAAGTCCCCCTGCAAATTCCTCACAATATGGTACTAGCTGCACTACTAGTGCCAGCAAGCCCAGCCACAAGCAAACAAAAAAAAAAAAAAAAAGTATAACGTTATTGTAGCCCTAAGAAGGGCTGTTGGGTTCTTGGAGAATCACTCCTGCCTAACAGTAATCTACCTGCACACTAACGCTAACCCTGACCAGCAGCAGCTCTCTCCCTAGCGGCATCCAGACACAGAATGATCCGAGCAGCGCGGGCAGCGGCTAGTCTATCCCAGGGTCACCTGATCTGGCCAGCCAACCACTGCTATCGACGTGTAAGGGTACCACGTCATGCTGGGTGGAGTGCAGAGTCTCCTGGCTTGTGATTGGCTCTGTTTCTGGCCGCCAAAAAGCAAAACGGCGGGAGCTGCCATTTTCTCGAGCGGGCGAAGTATTCGTCCAAGCAACGAGCAGTTTCGAGTACGCTAATGCTCGAACGAGCATCAAGCTCGGACGAGTATGTTTGCTCATCTCTAGTAATTATGTATCACCCAATAAAGGACAGGTTGGTACTCATGCAGCTCCCAGCCTCCAATATATCAGTCACCCAGAGAGGGCTGGTAGAGAATTCATAGAAATTAGCACAAGAACAAAATTTTGAACACTAGAGACGCACTAATACCAAAATTAAATTGAATAACAGGAATAATTCTGTTTCAAGTGATTATATGAAATTTTTATTAATAAATTTCATAAGTAAATGTAGTCCTTATAACTCATTTCGGGTCACTGGGACCATTTGTCAAATATTGGACAAGCAAAAAAGGAAATCATTCCATATAACTAGTGAAGGAATGAGGAAAGAGCGAAATGAGTTATACCAGGTGCCACTTAGGTTCCTGTCTCAGGTGTTCGCTAGTACCATCTCCCGCGGTGGTCCAGGGGGTCCAGAGACCCAGAACCCAGACTTTCAAATGATGCAGCTTGTTTGTAATTGGTCAGCCTAAAGTATCTGATGAGTCACATGCTTGTGACATCACTACAGGTTCTACAGACCATCTCAGCATGCCTCCGGTGTCTCTAGCTGTACTATACAATTTCCCATGGCAACCAGAAAGCATGGCAAATGGAGATCAGCCTGTAGGGCCAGGTAAAACCTCCTGCAGATAGCTAATTATAGTAAATTAGAGAATTACTCATTTTTGCTTAGTGCAGAGTTAGGCAAAAGATTTTATACTTTACAGTTGTACTTTAACCTTAGGTTGTCTGGTTGATCCTACCATAAACTATGGCAAATTTACCATCTAGCAGCAGATTATTCGATAAAGCGGCAGCATAAGACTGTCTAGTCTAACCTTGGAACACTTTTAAAAATTCTGCACTAAGATCTACATTAATGCCTATTTTATTAGTGCATATGTACCATCAATATTACAGTTTGTTTTTTGTATTATGCAGACATGTAAAAGGGAGATCAGCAGTCAGAATCATAAACATTTGTACGGCGTGCGTCATATGTGTCATAAACTAAACCCTTTCAGGACACTCAATTACATTTAAAAAAAAAAAACCTTAACTTAAGAATTATCCTTCCAAGTAAATAAATTGGGCTACATAATATGTATAATATTCCCAATCAGATGCTGAACTTATAGTAATTCAAGATAATTAGTGGTGTTTACTGCCAGGGCAGATAAGACTTGTGTTTGAGTAATGTTCCACCCAATCATTGTGTTTCTAATAAATCAAAACCATGAAACGTAGACTTGGAGAAACAAGTACATATACACATTATAATTCATTAGGCTCCCACCTCTGGCTATCATCCATTTACATAATGACTCATCAACATCAACCTTTTTGTGTAATCCAATGACTCTTCAAATCATGAAAGTAATAGAACTGCTGTAGTGTTGTGCGCCCTTTTCCATCCAGAAAAGCTTGTGTGTACAAAGGTATATTTCAAGTTATTAAACACTAACTGTGCTCATGGCCAACTAAAAATTATGCAGAATTTACCTAAATTTCAAAAGTGGAGGCCAAACACTGGCAAAATCATTGTTTGGAGACTAAACTTTAAATATTTCATCAAAAACCAAACAATTATTTCATCATGCAAACTAAATACAGACAATCCCCAGCTTAAGGACACCCAATTTACAGACAACCCCAAGTTACAGACAGACCTCTCTGCACAATGTGACCTCTGATGTTGCTCCCTGGATGCTTTACTGTAGTCCCAGACTGCAATGATCAGTTGTAAGTTGTCTGTAGTGAATTTTTATTGATAAATCTTGTTCCCATGACAGCACAAAATATTGAAAATCCAATTGTCACACAAAATCTTTTTTGTTTGGAGGTGCAATGATAAAATATACCAGTTCAAACTTACATACGATTCAACTTAAAAACAAACCTAAAGAACCTATCTTGTACCCAACCCAGCAACTGCCTGTATTGAAGAACAAAGAAGAAATGTTCCACTAACTACCAAATAAGGGGGCTGCACTGTCTAGCAGTGAATTGATATCAATCAGTCTCACATTTAGCCAAGTTTTAGCTCTTGTGCAGTATTCTAAGTGTGTTTAGTGACCCATTGAGTACATTGCAACTCAAAGTGCTGTACATTTAGACTGAAGACAAAGGCCAGCCCCAACATCCAGTGATGTCATGGAAAGGGGAGGAGACCATAGGTAAGGTGGGTGGTAATTGATCCTCAAGGAAACATGACGCAGCTTCCGCTGGAAGACTCAGCAATGCAGCATGCAGCAGTGGTATCATTTGGCCAGGATTAGTTGTGGCCAGAACGCAGGCCTTCGGCTGCGCGGCCGCGGCTCCAGGGCCGGAGCTACTGCGCATGCGCAGAAGGCCGCAGATGCCCGGGGACTCGGACGAGGGCGCACAGCTACAAGGAGCTGCATGCCGAAGATTAAATGGTAGGCAGAGTAACGTGGCTACTGGGGTGTGGAGTCGCCGCGACTAGTAGCCTCATGTCCAGCTACTCCAAGCCCCAGTAGCCGCATAAAAAAGTTTTATATATGCCTGCATTAAAGTTTTCTAAAAGACAACCGGGACGTGAGGATTAGCCCAAAAAAGGGCTATCCCCACGTCCCATTCATCCACCTACCACCCGTTCGACCTTCATAAGTAGAATCGGGGTAGTAAGTGCATTATTGTATCTGTCACAAAACACAAGCACCTTGCAGTTGTTCATTTAGTCCCCTCCCCAGTCTATAGATCCATTTTGTCTCATGAGTGCAAGCATAGACTTGTCCGTCCATGTGACTAGAACCCGTTGGATCTTCATAAGGGGCAAAGGTTATGTGTGTGCCTCTCTGAAGCCAAAGGCCCCGGGCACCCACTGATACTGCCTATATGAAGTTTTTCACACCTGAATTTGGGGATCTTCCTTGCAGATCCATCAGGTTGGATGGTAAATGTTGGTGGACAGCCATTTTCATATCTCTCCAGAGATGCTCAATTGGGTTTAGGTCGTGACATGATGCTGCCACCACCAGGGCCGGCTCCAGGTTTCAGACATATGAATTGTGAAAGCACTTTCATAATTTACCTAGCGGAATGCACCACATGCACCTTACAATATGTTGGATGCACTTGCAGAAAATTAAAAGACCGGCTATCAGAACATATCACTGGAGCAAATCCTCGCACCTTATCCAGTACACGCAATATTACTGGTTTATCCAAACATTTTCGTGACCAACACTCTGGCAACATGTCCAGCTTAAAAGTCACGGCCATCGACCATGTACCTTTGAACAAAAGGGGAGGTGACAGGGTTAAAGATCTCCATATGAAAGAAGCCAAATGGATTCTTTCACTCAATACCCGCCACCCGGCAGGTTTAAACTTTAAAAGTGATTTACTTTACATCTATTAACCTTTCCCTGCCTTAACATTTGTTGTTTACCATTTGTATCATTATTTTGATTACTTTATTTGTAAAGTAACCTTTTTCTCTCCCCTAGTGATCACTTTTTAATCATGTATTGAAAATAAAGATGGATTTTTTTACTCCATTTGCCTGTTGCCGATGACATCCATTTTTCTCCTCCATTAGGTGAGACAATGTTGCCTATGGTGGAAGCACGTTTGGCAACATATTGTACACCATTTGTTTCTTGCTCCACTGACTTAGTTTTTCTTTTTTCTTGTGAACAGCCCAGCCATCTGTTCACCTTAACCCTTTCATGATATTCAAGATTTTTCTAATACATTTTTGCATTAATATTGTTATATTCCATAAAACGCAACTTACATAGAGAACTTTATATTTTTAGTGCAATATGGACATAAATGTGGAACACACTGCATGCTCTCAAATCTCATCTTTTGTGATGTCTGACCGTATTCATAAAGCAAAAGAGCTCTTTTCTAATCCAGGAAACAACCCAACCAACAAAACTCTCCAAAACATGTTCCGTGACATTGAAAAATTGGAAGTTTCTCTATTGCGTACATGGTGGGATGCAACCACCCTCAAAAATTATGTTTCTAAACAAATGATACCAAGAGGCCTTCGGCTCTATAAACTACCTACCACCATATACGATGATGACTTTAAACAAGAATGGTATTCTATTCTCACGGACTGTTCTATCAAACTTATGGAATTAATAATTAAAAAAGAAGAAGCCAAAATTTCTTCCACTCAAATATCTTTACAAGAACTATATTCTTCTATTCACTCACATTCATCTCTGGAAGATTACAGAACTTTAGACAAAAAAATGAAAGAAAAAATCACAGCTTTGGAAAACCAGATTATGGACACTAAAAAAAGCAAATTTAATAGGGACACACAGGACTATGCCTCTGACACTGTGTACACTTGGAGACAAAAACGCAGGTACTACCGCAAATCTATATTAAAAAACAAAAACCAAACACATGTCAATTTTTCTTCCTCAGAGTGGGATTCGGATGCAGCAACGGACATGTCAGATATAGAGCGCAATGATACATCCTCTTCCTCTCATACCAAACCTTACAAACAACAATCAAAAAACGACGCAACCCGGCACAAAACAAAAGATACAGGAGGAGAGCCGGCCGCAAGCATAAAAACCAGATCTCAACATCAAAAAACTCGCAACAACAAGTAGGCTCATTTTCCTCCAACAGCGTATTGAATATGTCTGCATGCACTTTGTCTTCTCCACAAATACAAGTACTTGCTAAAGGACTTAATTTTGCCCCCACTAGTCATTTCAACCTATACAACACCATACGGGATGTAAATAAGTTTGTAAGATCCATTACAGTGAAACGGCATTTTTTTGATTTGGAAACATCTGCCACTCCTACTGATTGTATCATCTCTGAACTCAATGAATGTGGAACTACTGTGTTTCCTCTGGACTTTTCTCTTGCGGATCAAATTTTAGTATCTAATCTCAACACTCTTATGACTGAAGATGGCGTTTCTACAACTCAGCTACACGATACTTCTCATAAAGTTACCAAATCCAATCCACATTTCTATCCTATCCAAACAAGAACACCAGCTATGGACACTTTCCAACTGTCAGTTGTGAAGGACTTAAAGGATTTATCTGAGTCATCTGTTTCTAACAACAATAATTTAAGTTTGGGCGAACGTCAAGCTTTACAGGATCTCAAAAATAACAAGTATATTACTGTGAGAAATGCCGACAAAGGTGGCTCAGTTGTAGTACTTGATTCGGATCTCTATGCACGGGAAATAAAAATCATGTTACAAGATGTTTCTACTTACAGAAAATTAGCTGACGACCCCACTACTTGGGTCCGCAAAAAATTATCTTCACTCTTACAAGAGGGCAAATGCCTAAACATCTTTGACGACAAAACCACATCATTTCTTTTGCCAACTCATCCACTGACCCCTATCTTGTATGCCCTACCCAAGACACATAAGGAACTTTTTCCCCCTCCTATGCGCCCGATAATATCTGGGGTAGGCTCTTTGACAGAGCAACTTGGGAAATGGTTGGACAATATGCTACAGCCCCTTGTACTACGCATCCCTGGATACATCAAAGATAGCCGTGAGGTGTTAAAAAGCATGTCAAATTTTTTCTGGGATAGCAATTTATGTTGGGTTACTTGTGATGTATCATCTTTGTATACCATGATACCACACGATTTAGCTATCTTAGCAATAGCCCACCACCTAAGTAAGTACAGTAATTACAAGAATTTATTTTAGATGTCTTTAGATGGGTTCTGCTAACCCACAATTTTTTAGCTTTTGACAAAGAATTTTATTTGCAGGTACAAGGCTGCCCTATGGGGGCCAAGTTCTTTTTAGCTAATTTATATATGGCATGGTGGGAGGAACATTATATATTTACGGACACTAACCCTTTTGTTAAATCCATAAAAAGGTATGGTAGATATATAGATGATTGCATCTTAGTTTGGTCGGATGACATATGTAACATTCCCAATTTCATCAGTTACATTAACAACAATACTCTTAATCTGACATTTACTCATCATTTCAATACTACCTCCATACATTTCTTGGATATCACTTTAACAGGACACAGCTCTTCCCACTCTGTGTCCACGTGTCTGTATAGAAAGCCTACATCAGGCAATACCACTCTTCATGCCAAATCCTGTCATCCCAAGCACACTATCAGGAACCTACCAGTCGGAGAGTACATCAGAGCACGACGCTCTTGCTCCGACTCTGATACATTTGTCTCTGAAACCCATACCATGGACAACCGTTTCAAACATAGGGGTTATAACACACATACCCTCGAACGAGCTAAAAGAATAGTAGACACTAAACCCCGCTTGGAATATTTATTTTCACAGCAAAACCGTAAAAAACAACAGCATGCTAATAGTGTAACTTTCAGCACAACTTACAGTGAAGAATTTTCCATGGTTAAAACTATCATACAAAACAACTTACCTATTTTATACCAGGATTCTATAGTAAAACCAATTCTGTCTAATGGTGTACAATATGTTGCCAAACGTGCTTCCACCATAGGCAACATTGTTTCACCTAATATGTTCTCTAGTGCTGATAGTTCCAGCACACTAATACCTGGTTACACCTTAAAGGCAATTTTAAGTGCGGTCAGAATAGATGCACGGTATGCAAATTCATGAAAAAGTCTGCCACCTTTCAAAGCTATACCACCTCTCACCAGACATTGTACAATATTAATAAATATGTAAACTGTGACAGTCACCATGTGGTATACCTTATCAGTTGCACATCGTGTCATCTGCAATATGTCGGATGCACAGTGAGAAAATTTAAAATTCGTCTACAAGAACATGTAAATGATGCACACAAAATGTGCTCACGAAACATGTCCAATGTAGCAAAACATTTCAAAACTGTTCATTCTGGCTCTTTCACACATATGTCGGCATTGGTTATCGAAAAAGTTCCCCCACCTAAAAGAGGAGGTGATTGGCGCAAAATCCTACTTACCAGAGAGGCTTTTTGGATACTTACTTTAAATACTAGCCATCCACATGGTTTAAACTTGCAATCCGACCTCATGTATTTCTATTAAGTCTATACCTACCGCATTTCCAAGATTTGCCCGATATTTTTAGATTTTTTCATTGTATACAATTTGTTTACACGTGTAAACATTTTTCTTTCCATATCAGGTTTTCCCTTCTTTCCCTTATACTGTGTCTCTATTATGTCATTTCTATTAAGTTCATACCTACCGCATTTTCAAGATTTGCCTGATCTTTTTAGATCATTTCATTGTTTACAATTTGTTTACATCTGTAAACATTTTCTGTCCACATCGGGTTTTCCCTCTTTCCCTTATACTGTGTCTTCATTACGTCACTTCCTTCTTCTCATGCATACCGGGTGTTTCCATTTAGACTTTAAATGCCCCAAGTTCCCACATGCACACACTCCAGTAGGATTGACTTCCGAAACGCGTCATGGCTTTTTTCTTTCCCATGTGCACATGGTTTTTTAACCTTATGAATTAAAAGTTAGTTTTTATGCTTCCATTTTTTTGATTTTTTCATATATTTTTCTTGACTTCCCACATTTTTGGATCCTCGCTGGAGCTTACCTTCGTTTGTTCTTCCATATTGTCTCGGAGCGGTCCGACTTCTTTGCTCCGTGCGCCTGATCCTCATATGGCCTCCTACATGTCGGTGAGCTGAAAGAAAGACTTTATTTCCTTTTGTTTTTCACATTGCCTCTTTAAGCTACCTTGTAAGACAACTCCCTTGACATCAAACATGACTTTCAGGAAACCTGAATGACATGATGGAGGCAGGGCTGCATAATCTGTGTGCGCTATATAAATAAAGTAATTATTATTATTTGAGTTTACTTTCAGCGCAGCAGCGCCACCTGGTGGACGGCGGAAGAACTACCTTATTAAATCCCGGCCGGACCCGAATCCAGAGCGGAGAAGCCGCCGCTGGAACGCGAATGGACCGGGTAAGTAAATTTGCCCCATTATTTTTAACGTTTGTCACGGATTGCCATTTGTCTTGTATTTCTTCCTGAACCATGGTCCCTTTGAAAAATGCTCGGGTCTCCCATTGACTTCAATGGGGCTCGTTACTCGAAACGAGCACTCGAGCATCTGGAAATGTTCGGCTCGAGTAACGAGCACCCGAGCATTTTAGTGCTCGCTCATCTCTAGTATTAACCCTTTCACCGCCCGGCATTTCTGGATATTTTGTGGCGTTATTGACCAGAGCAATTTTTACAATTTTGACGTTTAAAAATTAAATTTAAATTACAGCAAAATAATTAAAGTAAACCCAACAAACCACACATTTTCTGAAAGCAGACACTTGCCTCATTTTCAAAATTGCATTATAGAGTTTATAGACAGAGGCTCCTTCATGCAATTTTGATTCACACTAAAACATTTATTAAAAAATACTTAAAATTTTACGTTGATGTAAAAAAATGTGCTCCAAACAGAAAATATTTACCTTCAGATCTCCTAAATGTAATAGATGGACATACAGAAAATATTTACCTTCAGATCTCCTAAATGTAATAGATGGACATGTGTAGAGTTCAAAAATGTCCCATATTGATATGTTCCACATAATATCACTAAAACTATAATAACTAGATTTTTTGTTTTCCGCTACAAATTTTAAGACAGTCACAACCCGAAAAATATAACAATAAAACGGAATAAAAAGTAAAGGCACATTTTGTGGATTACACAGCAGGGTGGCGACAAAGTTAACAAGTTTGACGTGGAATGCCCTGTAATAGCTCTTGGGTGGTGTGCCTTTTATCGCCTAGGCTCAGCAGTTTGAGCACCGCCTGCTGTCGCTTAGCAACGGCACTGCTGCTGTGCCTAGAGCTACCGACTGATGGCGCCGTGCCAGCAAATTCTCTCTGTAGCCTGATGGCTAAGAATCTGGAGGGGGGGGCACACTTCATGGGGCTGTATGTCTGGCACTGTGACACATAGAACCTCACTTCTTTTTTCCTGGTATTCTCAATTTAAATCTTAATATCTTTAGATCCATAGCACCTAGAAACAAAATTCAAGATTCATTTGAAAGAAGAGATTCTCCCCTGCCCAATTTGCCTACCCATAGCACCGGCCCTGCGTATTTGTAATGTTCTAATCACAAGAAAATACTTTTTAACATTGAAAAGAAGATCAGTAGAGTTAGAAAGTGGGTTTTCCCACAATAAAATACATTTTCATTGGGTTTTTCCACAATAAGAGTATCTTTTATGTTTGAGTGTTTTTGTTACATTATGCTGCTAAGCAGATTCAATCAGAGGAATTGTTTTGTCCCTTTTCACAATACAAATGGGGCACTTAACTTTAAGCCTAAAATAAATAAAAGGGGTGTGTGGGATTTCTTAAAACAAAAAAGTAACAGCATAAAAAGTAACCATTACTCAACCATTTTGAGTGCAAATGTAAAATAAATTAAAAAATGCTCCCTCTTCATCCTGCTCTTTGAAAGCTGTACAAATAGCCTAAGAAACTTATTCTTCTTTAGCCTATGTATCCAAGGATTTTTTTATTATAACCTCAAAATCATTATTTTATTATTATAAAGATAAAAATAATAATTTTTATGTTATGTAAAATTATGTCTATATTGTGTTATTCTTATGTATTGTTAATGTTACACTTATGCCTTCATTGGCAATTTGAATGATTTGCTCATTACTGTTTGTGCAAATAAAAAAATCATGAAAATCATGAAAAAGTTACTAATACTATACTCCCTGTTTACCAACTTGTGGAATCTCTTTCTAAAAAGAATATACTATTATATATTATATATATTATAAAGGGCAAGACATCTGCTTGTTCACATCTTATAAACTTGAATGGAGAGAACAATGTATGTATGCATACCCGCTATTTAATCACCCCTGGTAAAGCAACCTCTGTTCTCCAAATAGTTAAGGTTCCCTAAGGTTGCACCACCACCATAGCTCAACCTATATAGCCTAAGGTTGCACCACCACCATAGCTCAACCTATATAGTGTAGAGTGTAGAGTGCCTTTAAGAAATGGGAATATCCCTTTACAAGTCCCTTAGGTTCTATTGAGTTATGCAATTCCTTTCTATTGTTCCAAGTCTATGATGGATATATCACACATGGATATATCACACATGAGCATTAGCAGAGCAGTGGGCTAAATGGGGCCCCCCTTACCCTTACAAACAGCATTCATAACTGTACACACACACATATTTATACATTCAAATACATTTATATATTCATGAACACACATACAGGTCTACACTCCTGCACACACGGGGCCCAGTAGCTGCTGACCATATTGGGAAAATAGATGGCAGAAGTGACTTCTGGTGTCTCCCACCCCCTCTCCACTCCTCTTCCATGACATTTATGGGATGCTAGCTGTGTACTGTGGAAGATGTGCAAAATGGACAGTTTAATATGTATAATATGGATATAATGGTGCACACCCTCCATTCTTTAGTGTGGCAGGTCCGGCCCCTTGACACTGTGAGCCCCATGGTAGCTGTTACAACAGCCCCTTTTTTAAAAAATATTATTATTTGTTTGCAGAGTTCCATTAATTCCATAGTGTTTTATATTAGATAGGGGGTTCCATCAAAAGGTTACATCCCCACAAGAACAGATAGAACTACAAAAGACACAAAACTACTGTATATGTGTCTGGAACAAGTGGAAGGAGGAAACTCCCCACAAGAGCTCACAATGTAAATGTAAGGGGTTGACGTAGACATAGCAGTGGGTACATTTCATTTTAAAGGCAATCCTACACAGATGTGTTTTCAGGTTATGTTTAAAGGTTAGGTTAGGGGGCAGACTGACACATTTTGGTAGGGTGTTCCAAAGTATAGACGATGCACAGTCGAAGTACTGGAGATGCTTGTGAGTGGTTCACAATTTACCAGTATAGAGCAATGTAAACTGAAAAAAAAGAAAACAGAGTACCTCTATATCATTTATAGTCATTAAAATACTCAATTAAAAAAATGAGTGAGTCACAAGTGCACCACAGAAGCATGCAGAAAGAGAAAGTGTTAGGGGCAACACATAAAGGTCTTACCCACCTAACACAAAGTACTGTCAATGAGGGAGATTTATTACAGCTTGTATTTCAGTTTTCTGGCACACAAGCCATGAAATAATTGCAATGCCTTGTGAGCCGCCAGGCATTGCAATTATTATCCCCATTACAACAGCTCCATACCAAGAAGACATGGAGGGGCGTGAAGTGGGTGTGGCTGATGGAGCTGGCTAGTGTGGGGCTAATTACATTTTCTGATATACTTTCTATATCAATACCTCACAGTTTTCTAGATCTCTGCTTGCTGTCCTTCCATAGAAAGCTTCTATGTTTACTTCTAGTGGACAGAAATCTGACCATGGTGACACAGGTGGACGGCTCGTTATATCATAGAGAGTAATCAGAGCTGTGTGATACAACGAGCCGCGCACCTGTGTGACCATGGTCAGATTTTTGTCCACTGGAAGTAAACAATGAAGATTTCTATAGAAGGACAGCAAGAATTGATACAGAAAGTATATTGGAAAGTTGTATAACTTTTAATTATTTATACAATACCATTTACTTGTTGAAATGGGAATACCCCTTTAATAGTCACTATTTAATAGCGCAATTCTAGGCTGAAGCCTCCTGATTAGAGGTGGACGAATTTGTTAAAATTTGTTTCGTCCCGATTCGCCGAATTTTTCGAAAAAATTTGTTTCGACCCGAATCGCATCAAAGCGAATCACGTTAAAAACCAGGCATTTCCTGGCTGCAGAGAGCCTGTAGGGTGTTGTAGAACGTTGTGCCATGCTTAAATATGCATAGGGAGCGTGGTTTGGTCTTCAAACAATGCTGTGTTTTAGTATGACATGCACATGACAGCCGCAGCTCTTAGAATCGCTTCACTCTTCACTTCCATGTGCACTTACATAAGCCAACTTCCCCAAATAAGTGAAGCGGGAACGCAGCCTGACAAGGTAACGTCTGTGCCAGCTCAAAAGGACCGAGCTGAGGGCCAAGATCCCACTATAACATCAAAGAGTGCACTCTTGTTACACTGACATCAGATGATTCCATAGATTACGACAGTACCTGTTCTGTTAAACGTGGATACATGTGGAAAGCCCCCCAAAAGAGTGGAGAGGATGTCAGCAGTAATTTTGCATTGACATCACTGATCATTTTGCCCTTCTTTTCACTGTATAAACTACTGTATAAACTATGTGGATTTGACACGTAAATATGGCTGTAAACTAGAGCCACAATAAGGTATGGCAATGTGGGTTATACAGATTCCCCACAACTGACAGTGTAATTTCAGCGAAAATCACTGTATAAACTATGTGGATTTCACACGTAAATCTGGCTGTAAACTAGAGCCACAATAAGGTATTGCAATGTGCCTTATACAGATACCCCACAACTGAGAGTGTAATTTCAAAGATGCATAAATTTTAAACAGATTTCTTCCTATTCGATTTTGTCACTAAATAGCAGAGAGAAATTCAGGCTCGCTCACCACCAGGTGCTCAATCCAAACGTGACAACGTGTCACTAAATAGAACTGCTATTTGGGTCCACCAATCCACTGCAGATGCATAAAAGTCAAACAGATTTCTTCCTATTCGATTTTGTCACTAAATAGAACTGCTATTTGGGGTATATAGAACCCCCTTAGTGAACAGCAAGGGATTGCAGCAAGAATCGCATAGTACAATAGCAGCAGCTGGACGCTACAACATGAAATGTGAAGTGCTGAGATAGAAAATGGCTGGGTTTTATAGGGCTGTGTACAGGGGTGAACCAAGACTTTCTGCTGCCTGAGGCGAGCCATAGACCGACGCCCCCCCGCCACATATGTAATATATCAGATACAGCGTAAAAATCAGATACAGCATGCCGCCATGTAGTGTAAAATGCATACAGCGTACTGACATGTAGTATAAAATAGATACAGCGTGCCGCCATGTAGTGTTAAATGTATACAGCGTGCCACCATGTAGTATAAAATGCATACAGGGTTCCGCCATGTAGCATAAAATGCATACAGCGTACCGCCATGTAGTATAAAATGCATACAGCGTGCCGCCATGTAGTGTAAAATGCATACAGCGTGCCGCCATGTAGTATAAAATGCATACAGCGTGCCGCCATGTAGTGTAAAACTAAAATTGACATGGTGCAGAAGCCCTAATAAATATCCCCAATACTGCATAAAAATATATATTCACACACATACAGTATATACAACATATACGCACATACTGAGTATACATACAGCAAATACACGTATATAAACAGTATATAGAGCAAATACACACACACCCCTATACACACACCTATACATACCCACACACACACACCTATACATACCCACACACACCCCTATACATACACACACCCCTATACATACACACACCCCTATACATACACACACCCCTATACATACATACACACACACCTACCTATACACACACACACACACACATATATATACACATCTATACATACACACACACTTATACATACATACACACACCTACCTATACACACACACACATATATACACATCTATACATAGGAGTTGTCTTACTTTTTTCTTATTTTCTTGTTCTGGCCATTTCTGCCTTGTCCTCCAGCGCGGGGAGGGGATTCCGGAGCGGATAGCGGACAGAGGAGAGTGGAGACCAGGGAGCGGGAAGCGGAGACCGGGGAGCGGAGACCAGGGAGCAAAGACCGAGGAGCTGGGAGCAGAGACCGAGGAGCTGGGAGCAGAGACCGAGGAGCTGGGAGCGGAGACCAGGGAGCTGGGAACGGTGACCGGACAGCGGACAGCGGAGACCGGGGAGCGGGGTGCTGGGAGCGGAGACCCGGTAGCTGGGAGCGGAGACCGGGAGCGGAGACCAGGGTGCTGGGAGTGGAGAGCGAGGAGCAGAGACCAGGGAGCTGGGAGCGGAGACCAGGTTGCTGGGAGCGGAGACCGAGGAACTGGGAGCGGAAACTGGAGAGCGGAAACCAGGGAGCGAAGAGTGGAAAAATGTGGGGGAAAAAAATCAACTTCGTTCCCGCGACTCGGCATAAACTTCGGCTTTGTGACGAATCGAATTTTTCCCATCTCTACTCCTGATGTATCTGGTGGTGCCAGAGGTTTGGGACCTTTATCATACGCCAGAACTTGTATAAGATAAATGTCCCCCAATGACTTAGTGTGAAATGCTTTCTATTTATATGTAACAGCTATTAGACTAAAGCTACACATGTAAGTTCATATGCTAAAATACCTTTACTAATTTTCTGCTTTTAATTTTTGTAGCTGTATTCCATGTGTCCCCTATGTGCTATATGTTCTATATATCTTCTTTCACTACTTACTGTACATATATACTTAACTGAGCTACTCCCTACAAGGTCATTACAAGGTTACAATCACTGTCTGTCTTATATGTCACAAAGGGTGAACAGCGCTGTGTGGAGGGACTGAGAGGGGAAAATAGCACACAAATTTATTTTACTAGCAAAAGTAAAATTTCCAGCTGTTTTCCATCTTTATCTACCCTGTAACATATGTACAAGGAGAATCGGGAAATAAATAGATTTCTACCTCTGGAGATCTGTGTTACACTATGGATAGGAGCTTTGGTGAAATTGTTAACCTTAGTCCCTAGAGAATTGTTTGTGTAATGCTGGGCTAAACACTGGAGAGCCTAGCTGCCCTTTATTTGTGGCACTAAACATTAATACATCGGACATGACAGGGCATCTAAGAAGATCACAGCCCATATTTCCAAGAGAATTGCTTCCTTTTCTCTCACATAAATGTATTCATTTATGACTTTTAAGTAACTTTTCACTTAAAATATGCAAAAAACTTAACTGGGAGGAAGGGGGTGGCAAGTATTCTGTTGGCTCCTGAACATCTCTCCATCTGTAAAAAGACATCAATATCGTTTATCATGCCTGACGAAGGTCCGAGTCCCGGACCGAAACGCGTAGCCATTACTAAATCAATATTTACTCCAACACTGTATCACAAATTGAAATAGTTTTGGGCGCAACTTCTACTTGCACCAGCTGGGAGTTCAGTGCATCTGCTGATTATATCTTATAAAATGACCTGGAATTTTTATTTGTTCAATTGTACTGTTTTTTGCCAGTACTTAATGTGCTGGATAAATACCATGACAGTTACATAGCCAATGAGTCAATAAGGATTCAACAATAGCAAATATGTTTTGTTATTTACAAAAACCTTTTGAAAGATTTCCCTCTCCTTCTAAAACCACTTAGAAGCTGCAGTCTCTATTTACCGCAGCAGCTATGGGGATTAGGAGGTTAAGGTCTCACCGACCTAGCCTACACCCCTTCTGCAAACTGTGAGAGGGGAGCTAGCACCAAAGACCAACTTTTGAGGTTTTGCACCCCTGACATAAGCTAAAAGGGACCTGCCTTATTGCTTGGCTGATACAAGCTGCAAAATTATGAATCCCTCTGAAATGGAGGAAGTAAAGCAGTTTTATCGTTTTGAGGAAATTGTACTAGAAAAAGGTTCCAGAGCACTTGGAAACACTAGATGGAATCAACATCCAATGAATTAACTATCTACTTAACAACTAAGTGAATTATCTACCATGAGCCATCTAAATTTTAGTAAACTTTAGAATCCATTTGGTAATTGCTGGTTTTGGCCCTATGAAAAGGCTATTATATACTGTAATTTTTTTCTGTGTTCTGCGTAGCTGGATGAATGGAGAGACAGTCACATATATCTGTTGCGCTTTCATCTTCTAGGAACTCTACCGATAGTACTCTAAGTACCCAACAATCCCATAGTGGGGAATTGTGAGCAATAGAAATAAACAATCAGGTCTCCATCCAACCAGGGACAAATCATACCCGCCATTTTTGAGAATTGGTGGGGTCCCATTAATCAGAAACCTATTTCCTTGTAAGAAAAACCCAAACAGAATTCTGCATATGTGATTCTCTTCAGTTGGCAGTCTGAACAGTGCTCTAGTGCTGGACCACTAATAGAAGCTAACACGCCCAGCTCTCTGCAAGCTTTGTGCTAGACCCCTTTCACCTGGGGTAGAGTTCCTAATCACATAAATATCCTGTGTGTTCGATCCTCATTGCTGGTTAAGGTCTCTTTGCTAGCTCTGTAGTCCATGCTACTGTTACTGTACTGTTGTACTTCTGGTTTTCAATGTATGGCTCTCATTTTTGTGTATCCCATATATCTGTGATTTTGTTCCTGATTTGCTATCTGAGTGGTCACCCGGATAGCTGACATTTCTTTTGTGTTATTTGTTTGTTCTTCTTGTTTCGTGTCCACTCTTTGGCATATGGAGGCAGTTTGGCAGTTGTCCCGTTTTTCCTAGGATATGTTGAGGCAAGCAGGCGGGGCTTATGGGTGGCTGGAATTTTAGGGTTCACTGCCCATTGTCCCCATTACAGTCTATGTTTTCTTTTATTGCATACATGGTTACAATATGTACCTAAATTCAAATAAAATGTCAGTGTTTACTGCATGACTTTAAGCTAACAAGACAAAAAGAAGGCTTGTGATCAAACTACAGTGGTCTGTTGCTAATACCCTAGTATACGAGTCTCCTTTCAGATCAATACTATGGCCAAGTTGGACAGAATGTATCCCATTGTTCCCCTCTCTTATACATATGGGGCTTTGCTGTAGTTATTTAATAATTGTAGTTTTAAATTTCACAGCTCACATTTTGTGTGTGTCCAGTTAAAAACTATGAGTCACTCTGCTTCCAGGGGAGCTGCCGCTTGACAGGTTTAGTGTACACTCGGGTAAAATCGGAGCTTAATCAGAGATTACAGGCCAGATGATGGAGTTCATATGTTTGTATGTGTATTACATCTGTTAAAATGACAACAGACTTGTGAACTCCAGGGGCAGTTATTTTTTTTTTAAATAATTCATATTAGGTTTTAAGCTACTTTAGAGGCTCAATATTAATCCCCAAATAAATGTGTTGTGATAAAATGATCCTGTCACCAGGTTTTATTGCTATTTATTTATACCTTGTATCCTGGCTTGACTAAGAACTAGTCAAGAACTAGTCAATACCTGCATCCCCATTTATATATTTATGCATTCAGTGGTGTTCCTAGAGATTACTGGGCCCCATGGCAAAATTCCTAATGTGGCTCCCCACCACCCTAACAGTGACTACTGCTACTACTACTACTCAAAAGTTTAATTCATCCCCCTGGCCCTAGAACTGATATAAAAATAAACAATAACAGTTAATCCCAGTTTCAAACCCCAGAACAGAAAATAGTACCCAAATGTCTGACACGTTATTTTTTTGCCATTTTGCAGCATAAAAAAGATACCAAAAAAAAGATTTTTTTTTTTAAACAGAAGTTTAATTTCTTAAGTGCATTGAAACACAATAAAATCATACAAATTTGGTATCCCTGTGATCACACCAATCCAAAGGAGATCCCTTGGAGTGCAAAGTAAAAGCCATTAAAACCAGGTCCACAAGAAAATGGTGTAAATGCATTTTGTCACCAGTTTTACTGGCATCATACTACATGTCATAGAATACGTTACCGCAGAAATAAGCCCTCACACAGCGCTGTACATGGTATTAAAAAAGGTATAGATTTTAAAGTGAGCAGTAAATGTATACAAAAGCAAAAAAGGGTTAAGTCATTAAATACTACACACATATATAATACATACTCACATACATAATACAGCTAAGGGGTGCTGTCCCAAGTTAGCATTTTGCACTAGGTGCAATACAACAATACAAGACACTGGGCACTGATTGCCCTTTACATGCATTTGCATACAAACGATTGGCTGTTGCCCACCCAGTGTAAAGTGCTAACGTGGGACAGAACCCTTCCTGACATACCGCAAACTTGTATAATTACAAATACAAATATGTATTACACAATTTCTCACATATGCAGTGCATATCACCCTCTACACAGATGCATTATATCTACATATGTATATAGCATATATTAATGCACATACCATATTGCACATTTCACACAAATACTCGTGGTGTATATGTACAAATATCACATATGCTGTACATTATATGACACACACTCACACACTCCCAAATGACACTGTTAAGATGACCCGGATAGAAAGAAACATCCCAGAAGAACATAGTGTGGACCCACAGCATGTTGCTGGATTTCCTTCATTTCTGCTCCGACCCAACAGCTCCTGGCTGCTGTCACAGTACGCAGGGGAACAAAAATGCTTTCTTCATTAGGTGTACACTGCTGCCGGGAACAGCATGGACCATAGGTCCCCAGCTCCATGAATGTCCAGGGGCCTGGACCTCTGCATCTTAGCATCAGACAGGGGAGCCCGAGCTTCCACAGTGTTCCGCATGTGCTCCATGCGCTGTACCTACTTCTCATGCATGCACACATGGCAGAGCTGTGGACCCTTCTGTACAGGGCCCGGTCACAGTCGCATCCTCTGCAACTGCAATCATTACACCCTGTATGCATTGGGTTTACCATATTCATTCATTTCTAATGCTGAAGAAAATAGAACATTCAAGATTCGATCCTCTGAAGCTCCTCGAATATTTTAAAAATTCAGTTCTGGAGGAATCAAGAAGGTTTGAAATTATATTGCTCCATTGTTCTGGGAATTGGCCTGACATATTTGTTCATTTACTACAATTTTTTTTCATTATGTTTATCTTGGGTCAGAGTTAATGTTAGAATTGGGGGTGGGGTTTAACACTTAACTAACCCTCGCCCTAACGTTAACACTAATCATAACCCAAATTCTCTTTTAGAAGATCACTATTTTAGAGGATTAGAGGGGGTTAAACAATTTCCATCAGTTAAATTGGAGCAACATTGGTTCTTCCAATCGAATCAGAAGAAATCCGGATGTGATTCAGTGTCGAAAATTGGCCGATTCTTTCAATAGATTGCTTTTTCTGTTTAGAAAATATGAATAATTGAACTGGGGATGACCTTTCAAACATGTATGATCCTGCAAATTCACCCGAGTGAAAACGTGCACTGACTGATCAAAAACCCCCCATTTATACTGATTACTACTCTTTATGAAAACAACAAGAAAGTGCCATACATCAGTGCATCAATACATATGTGGCTCCTTCCAACCTTACAAGCAACACACTTATGTCTCAAGCACAGGAAATTGCAGGAAAAATTACAGTTTAACTCGCACCCGCAAGGCCTAGGAGATTTTGCACAATAATGCATATGCCTCAAGTATAAAGACAAGCTACGAGATTTTATATCTCCATATAACTGAAGAATTAAATTTGTGAAAATGGAACAGACTGACTGGATAACATATCAATGTTTTTGTTGTGGTCAGTCTGTAATAATCATTACCTCTATCATCCTGCTACATTGCTCTGGGACTGAAGGAGTTGTTATAAAGCTTCAGTGATACTTCTGAAACATTTGCTGTGCTGCAAGGAATCATTCCAAGACAGGTCATTCATCGCACTGGGGTCATGATAAAAGTTAATAAATTATTTTGAGGGATATCGACAGAGCAACAAATTAGCTTTGCTGACCATAAAAACAACGATGACAACATGGTGTATTTCTACACATGGTTCAGGATAGTGATACAATGGGGCACATTACTTACACTGTCCTGTCAGTGATCCCCGCTGTGTGTTGTATGACGATCATGGACTCCAGCGCGATCACTAAGATCGTGCGTCCGGTTCCCTCATGTGTCACTTCCCGCTCAGTTCACCGGAGTCACCTTCTTCTTCCTGGTGCATGTAAGTGTATATCTTGCAACACAAGTTGAATGTTAAACCCGCGCTCAGTCCGAATCGTCCGGCGGCCATCCCCCGATTTCTGTCGCATGAAAGCCGGCACCGATACAACAAAATCCAATCGCGGTGAGACACAATCCCCTTCTAAATGCTTTGTCCCGGCGGCGCAATCCCTGAAACAGCGGAGAAATCCGACGGAAATGTCGGCCATGGGACCTTAGTAAATAAGCCCCATATGTCAGTTGCATTGCTTAACCATTGTGATACTAAAAATGAAAGCAATGTAAAGCATTGACCTTGACTGGCAAATGAAGTGGCACACTCAAAACCAATGTATGGATGAAACACCTTCTCGCCTTGTGTCCACGTGCTCCTTCCAAATGTAACATCCATAATGTGCTATTCACCATGGAATGGCAGACTTGTATGCTTTATACACTTGTATACATAAAGCCTTTACTGCCATATTACTCCCCCAATAAAAAGTTGTACAAATAGTGTCTGAGCTAGAAAGTTCAATACTCTCTCTGTTTGTATGCCATAATACATTCAGATACAGCAGAACCATTCCCCTGTCTTGAACATACTTGATTCATAACTGACTGCCAACCCTGCGTTATAAAGCATCCTATAGATTTCAGCATCTTTAAACGCAATCTTGTTGTATGTACAACTTTGGTGAGTGACAGAACTTGACACAGTTTGTGAGGTTTACTCAACATGCCGTCTGGGATGTCCAGCCCTTGTCTGTCCGCCTGTGGCACAATCTCGAAAATGTTCCAGCACCAGTAAACTTACAAAAGGTATCTTCATGCCAACTTGCTTTTGAGTTGAACATTAGCCATTTATTATTTATTAATCTATTTATTGCTTTCTCAGTGTACACTAGACAAGAAACATTTGTGGTTATAAATAGACAAATATGAGACATGGCTAACATGATTTCCATAGGTTATAGAACTATGATGGCATCCAGGACCATATGCTTGGAGAGAACTCTTCAGCTATTGCTCGATAAAGTGCTCTCATAGTTTACGTCATACTGTATACCACTGTATGTAACAGCCAGACCCACAATTGGGATGAGTTGGCTTGTTTCATTGGGGAGAGAGCACTAGCTAGGTATTGTTCCTGCGCCGTGGTACCTAAGGACGCTCTGAAAATATCTGCCACACAGTGTCATATAGGCTGGAACCTTGTTACAGACTTTGCATTAGGTTCATAAGCTTCAAGGAACACTCCTGACTCCATACTCCAAACTTGCCCTATTTAGCCAAACACCATTATGACACTAGCACATAGCAATTAAGCAGAAAAAAAGTCCTTTTTTCAGGGCTTGGCCTTTCACACTAGTAACAGCCCAGCAAATAACTGCATCCCATATTCTTGCTTTGTCATCTAACTTGGTCTATATATAACTCTATCAGGTTCTGTGCGGTGAAACCACCCATAGATTCTGTTCCATCTGCACTTTTATATACTCATTGCATGTAACAGGCAGTGGGGCCATCATCATTCTCCATACCCACTTCCTAAAATATGGAAGAACTGAAAGTTCTGACAGTTTATGTTTATCGGTCATTTGCTTTTCAGTACTCTGAAAAGACAATCTTTTTAATAGAAAAAAATTAAAAACATAACTTTTGTAATAACTGATTGTTAAATCTATTAGTAACCTAAATTATGCTATGTTTAAATCCAGAGGTTGCAGGCATTCAAATTGCCCATAATCTAATGACTGCACTGTACAAGGACCCAGGCTGCCCACATCCCTCCCCAGGAGACTGGGAAAAACGGGGGAGAATTTCATCAGTTATTAATATAGTTCTCAGCACTTTTCATTGGGGGTGTAAGGCTTTTTTTGAGAGTTTTTTGAAATTTTAGGGGACTACAATACAGATTTGCTTCTATTACAGCTATCAGTGAAACTTACATCTTCATTTTCCTTTAAAGGGTTTTCCACTTCCGCAAATAATTGATATGTTTGTGTAAAGGAAGTTGCACATTTTCCAATATACTTTCTGTCTCAATTCCAGCGCATCAAGATCTTGCTTGCTGCCTCTTAAAGCTATCTGTTTAGACAGTGAGTATGAAGTCTATCCATGTCTGTGTGGACTGGTGGTCACAACTTTAGTATCATTAGTCTCGTGATAATAATGGCAAGTGCACCTGCGTGTCCATCGCATGACCATGACAGATCGCTATCCCGACGTAAACAAGAAGCTTTCTTATAGAATAAAGCAAGCAGAGATCTAAAATGGTGAGGAATTTACTGAAGTATATGGAATTTATGTACTTTTCATACACAAACCATATATTGTTTGCTGAAGGGAAACCCTTAAGCATTCAAGAATTCAATGGCAAAAATGAATTGGCATTATCCAATTAGTGCTTCTAATAGGCTGCAATTATGAGTACTACTACATATGATGAGGTACTGATAAATCTGGCAAGTGAGAGTGGGACTATTATGAGCAGCTAATAGGCAGTGAAAAACTGTGAAAAATGGACGTACTTTTTTGAAAGTATAACAGAATCTACAAATTTGGGCCAACTTCTAAAAGTTAATATGTTGCGGTACATCCTTCTGTTAAGAATGGAGCGCATGGGAAATATTAACAGGGCTCTGTACCACGTCAGTGGCGTAGAACCTTCTGAAATAATTGCAAATGCTAGCTTAGTAGGCAGCAACTTCCGATATTTTCCCCATATCTGCCTCATATGCCAGGGGTGTCTGGAGATAGTGAAGGAGTGGGGGTGGGCGCAAACGGTTTGTTGGAAGGCCAGCGATGATGGGCTGACGGGTGTCCTGTCCTGCGCCTGAAACTCACGCAGGGCAAATGACATAACCCCATAAATAACCCCATACCGGAACGAATGTATCCATAACTAATACATCCATGCTCCGTTTTCACCTATCCCAGTACCCACTGTTGAATATGTGAATGTTTTACGGTGTGTTGAGTTTTTGGAAGATTTTCAATTACCAAGCAGAATAAAAACTCTCTGCTAATTACCTAACAATACTAACTAATTACCATTTTCTTACACAGATTATTAAGCAGTCTAATAAAACTGTGAAACATGTATGTGGTTCCCAGTGTTGTCCTGTAACTCTATAAATGCCTTGTCCTGGATACAATACAATCAATGGAAACTTTCTCGATGAGACTCACTAGTAATCCCGTGCTTGTCACAGGACGGCTAGTACTATCTGTAGATAGGGAACCAGCAGGGACGGCTTGTCATGTCCCATTACATTTCACTTATGGCTGCAATCCAGGTGATTCCCTTGGATTGATATCATTATTTTCTGTCTGGTCACAATTTCTTGGTAATCTTGTCACAAATACATGTCCAGAAAAAAGAAGACCACATCCAGCGGGGATCACTTCTGAGAATTTAACCCAAAAGAATTGGCCGTGCGGCCCTGCACCTTCCTGTTTCTGTCATAGCTTGGCTAAGAGCATATTCAGATAAATTCTAACTCTAAGTAGTTCATAAGATTGTATCATGATTTAACTTCTATTCAAGGTCTCAACACAGCACTAGGCACACAAACGTGTTGGTATGTCACATGTGAAGTTTAGCCTGATTATTAGTTTTATCAAGCTAATTATTATTCTCATTGCAGTTAAATATGACGATAAACTAGACAGGCAGAAAGATAAATTATGTAAGCACAATCAATTAAACTTAATTTCCATGTTTTTATCTCTACTTTATCTTTCGGTTCCATTCACCCCCGTACATTAAATCACTCAGTCCCTCTCTTTTCCGTCATTTATGTAAAACTCGTTTTAACAATTTGCCTTATTACGTCATATTAATGCATCTGTTCTCTGTGCAAAAAACCTTGCTCTAAAAACATTGCTGTCTCTCTTCTGCTCCTTCTTCTACAAAGGGACATCTATTCCACCCTGGTGGACCACAACTTCTTTCCAGTCACACTAAGAAATCCTAAAAAATATATACATGTTTCCTTCTATTCTCTTCTCTTTTTCCTTTATGATTCCAATATTTCATGGATTATAGACTATCTGTCTTGCATTGGCAATGTGTTCAATGACAGTACAGAGATCACCAAGTTTAATAGAGTCCCAGGAGAAAAACAGCATATGCTAATTCTCTAAGAATTGAATAAGGACCCCTACTGTGATGTGCGGGTGACTTCTTGGGAGGCGTCACTTACTCCTCATTCTTTCTTCTTCAATGTCAGAAGCGACAGAGCGAACGCACATAGAACTGCAGCAAAGAGAGGCAAGGTAAGCACCTAATTCTGGTGAGGGCAAATACATGGGTACCCGGATGTCCTCACCTTACCCTTCTAGCAGAAAATTGTGTGTGTTGCACCAATAATGACTCCTTACAGAGTGATCATTAAAGCACTGTTCCAGTTCCTATTTCTATGACACAATCACCTGGTGCTTGTTTGACACCTCCACGCCTGCCATAAGTACGACAACCTCTTTTGCTCCTCCGCTTTGCCCTGGATTGTTTGGGTTGGCACGCATGCACCCACAACATTCGTGGCCAACATGGTGTACACAGTCATTCACAAAGTCCAATGTATACTGAAGTCGAGCATCCACCTGTGCTGGAAATCAATGACTGCCTATACCTACTGTAAACGATAAATCGACAGTATGAAAAAAAAGAAATACATAAATGACAAAGGAAATGAAACAGTTTGAGTAAAAAAACCTGATAGAATACCAACCGTGGAACAACCTAACATGGGGCACAATTTACTAAGGGTCACAACTGCACTTTAGTTTAAACTTCTTCATGGCGTAAAACGGCCTTTGCACAGTTGTTTAGAGTGTATGCCCGCTGCTTTGTGGTGGCACGCGACCCCTTTTGTGGCAGCTACATGACTTCCATACCTAGGGGGTGACCGTTGGACGGTCTGACTGTTCGGATGACGAGCTGTATTTACTTGAAAATTGCGTTGCACGCCCCAGGTTAAGATGGCACACAAAAAAAAGATTGATGATGAATCTCTGTCGGACCTGAGTCCAGGCTAATTTTTTAGTGAACTCTGCTGCACGATATAGTAGGATAGTGCGACTTTCAGTGAATCGCGCGGCATTGTAAGTAAATGTTGCCCATGATGGACTTTGTAAGGATGATAATGTGTATATAGACGTGTCGTTCTTATTGATATACTTAAAAATTGGGGCTCATTACTAAGGGTCCTTGCGGCCGCACTTTGGTCAGATAGTCGATGATGTCCGATCCGCACCGCATTAGCAGAGGATTTTGGTCGCAACGCCAGGGCAGGGCGGGCCATTCTGATGATTCAGACAAATGAACTCCGCTGGCCCTGGATCGGGGAGAAGCAAACAACAGCAGGATATCGGGATCATGATTCTACTGAATCGACGGCAGAATGCACCTCGTCGGATTCACGGTGCGGGGAGGGAGCCGGGTAGTAAATGTTGCCCCTTGTCGCACCTGCAGCGAATACATAATTGCTGACCATCAAGGATGTAATGCTGATGAGAGATCCATCTCTTTTATCTACAAATCTATAAATCAGCCAGAACACCATCCTCTATAGCAAGAGGGTATCTCTGTTCAGTTATTCTTATATTTAGGCAGTCACTCATTACAGCAACATAAACCATATTTCTGCAAAGAAGAAATTAATATTAAAGAACAAAATCTAAAGTTAAACATGGCAATATGAGCAAAACTCCAAATAGAACTAGGAAAACCTCTATTAACATTTCGCGCTACAAAACCAACAGTTATGACATGTGTTAACACATATCTTAAACACAGCGTTGATAACATGTGTGAATGGCATGTAACAAGTGTTAACACCATGTGTTAACACACATTAAAAGTTGTGTTTGTGTAATGCAAATGTGTAACAGCTATTAATATTTCTCTTCAGCTGTTTGCAATGTGTTTTGAAATGCCATGCTTTAAATGCCAGTGGAAGCCATTACCAATTAAAGAAGTTTTGAAGTCCTCCTGAAGCTGGCGATGATGGGACACCAGGTTGCTTGGTGCACATGCGTGACTTGCAGGAATCTATAGACACTGGGAGGAGATGCAGTTGTGAGGAGTATTTAAATACTGACCCACACAATGTGATTTAGGCACGACATTGTGATTAGTTGGGGGCTTCTTTAACAGCTTAATGTTACAGGAAAACAAGGGCATTATATTAACATTTACTGTGATCAGGGCCGGATTAAGGTTGGTGGGGCATCTGGGAGCAATCTGGTGGCCCCTCCTTGAATGTAGCAGAATGTAGCTTTACTGCCTTCCAGCAATAACTTATACAGCCTCCCCTTAATCACGTATATAAGCGCCCAGTATTCACTAATACAGCACCTCAGGAATCACTATATACAGCTCCCCAATAACTATATAAGCGCCCCCAACGTTAGAAATAGAAAGAAAGTGACTTGAGTACTTTATGTGACATTTTTTGATCACTTTGTAACAAATAAGAAAAACAATGAGATCTGGAAAAAAAAAACCTTTAACACATGGAAAAAGTGGAAATTGTAAATTACCAAAGAAGCAGACGGAAAACAGACAGGACAAAAAATATGCCAAAATAAACAGAGATATGATAAATATAAAGGTATACCACAAAAAAGTTGTCATCCTGTCGGGCCATGCAGGGAAAGTGCAATGCATTTGTTTTCTGGCCACGCTTCTTACTGAATCTTTGCCCGCAGCAATTATACCCAGGCAGAGCATCTTTGTGCAGTTCCCCACCATTGCTTAAGTAATGTGCCCCAAGTATCAACATGATCATATTGTTAATGAAAATGAACATTCTTACACAGATGCTACATATATAGAGGGGAATCAGAACTAGAAATGTGTACTCCACTGTCCCCTTATAACAGGTGTAGAGGGAAACATTAGAATCCATCCCCTGCATGATTTGACCATTGTTAATATCTGTCCAAGAGATATACTCCTGGCATGATTTCTTATTATATATTTTCACACATAGTGATTTTACCATCACACATCCTTACATCCCATCAGTATAGTAACAAGTGCGGTTTCTGTTTTGTTACGGAACGGTTTCAGTGAGTCTGAAGTTTGCACAACGGCATATAGGGAATATTCGTATGTTCATCACAGCTGGAGGAGAAAACATTTGTGGTTTTGGGACTCGACAGCGTATGTGTAATTGCCGCGGCAGTTAAAACAGCTATATGTTCTAAGCTACAAGGATTTCTAGTAAGTCTTTTAATTAGAAACCAAAAGAGACAAATGAATGGACTGGCGGGACCCTAAGGAAAATTATATGTCTTAAGAAAGTACAGAATCTTTAGCAATAACAGTGAATGTCGCAAGATGATTTCATGAGGGAAAGGTCAACGGGCAATTTATCATGTCAAAGCATCCACTATGGAGGAGAAAGAGCTTAGTCAACGTGTTAGCTGTGAAATGGCTGCACCGATATTAAGTGGTACCATCATGTGGTTGCATACAAGAAAAATGGTGAGTCTACAAGACATTGACAGTGCCAGATGGTTGCAAAAACACAAAATGGATTAATGCAACTAGTAATATACAGGGTGCATGGCCATGAGTCTAAAGCAGAAGGATGCATAGCACCTGCTAAGGGGTGGTGGGGGATACTAGGAGAAACTAAATGCTGAAAGGGGCATGGAAAATTTGACACAGCCCAATGAGTTTTATTATATACGAATATCAGTAAACCTTCACTGCAGAATTTCTTTTTTATTTTATTATTCCTAAACTTGTATACCATGGTCTAACTTGTTCCGTGTGCTGGTGTTAGTTATGTAATATTTAGTAGATATCATTGTACTGTTACTTTTGTGTTTAATATCAAGAGGTTTTTATCTACAGTGCGAGTGAGTCGGAGTCACAGGTCCTGGCGCATGGACTGTTTTACATGCGCACAGCCTGGTCGTCCTATTTGCCATATTTTCAGGAAGCCTGGCATCCTCCTCAGTATCGGCCAGTTGCCAAAGGGCAGACCTTCATTATATACAGGTAAAATGTATGATGTACCCCTTTGTGTGATAGTCCCTGTATGGTGGCAAGATGTGTTTTATTATCCACTGTACTTATGCATCACTGTTGTCTATATCCCTCTACTGATACCTTTTGTAAATATGGGATTGCTGCCTCCTATCCCTGTACGTTTACATTACTTGTGTAGTATACTTATTTGAGACATCACTGTGTGCATTTATTCGGTTCTTTGACATCACTGCCTGATTATGCATGCACTGTAACATCACCACAATATGTTTACACTGTATAATTAATGTTTAAAATGTGTGCGAAAGTGTAATGTTGTAGTGGGGGCCCCATTTCAGGTTTGCTAAGGGACCCATTGGCCGCAATTTACCAGAGAAGAGCCACAGGCAAATATAAACAACACAAAGGTATTTTTAGATGTGATAATCACTCCAGGTTTGGCTCCATTATAGTAGGCCTGTTGGCGACGAGCCTCAGTGGGCCCCCTTTACAGAGAACTAATATTGCGCCATTAAAATTCAGAAATAAAAGAGTCTCCGCTCTCGGTTTTATAATATCAAACAGTCCCCCTCATGGTGATTTGATAATAGCTCCCCACACCCTATACTATTCATGAGAAATAGCCTCTCTACCCATAGATTCCTTATTACAGCCCAGGGCCATTGCATATTGCTGCCGTAAGGTGGAATATTAAAAACTGCTGCCCCCCACACTTCCTTGTTCCATTGCTGCTTCCTGTTCAGTAAATGTTGAAAACTTTTACTAACATCTCACATCCCCACAGAAGGCTCACTGATCATGTGACCTTACTACAGGTTTCTGAGAGTCATTAGTGGACATCTAGGACTTATAGATTACAATCTTCCATCAGATTGTTTTTATTCGGCTCTCCAATCCTCACGTATCCACTATGAGTTCACAGAGTCTGTCAGCTCGTGCAGACTATTCCACCCGGCGTCCCTAAAATACCCAGTCACTTTACAGTATTGAAGTCTCCTGGTTTAACACACACTGGTGACCTAAAATATTATAACCCCTCACAACACAAGCGACCTCACTTCCCCACATATTAAAACTCCCTTATTATATCTATATGGCTCCCTGACTCAAGTGTTTAATACCGTATATTCTGGGTATAAGACGATTTTGAAAGACAGAAAAATCTTCTGTTCTCCCTGGGGTTCCGTTCTTAGACGCCGGTAATCGTCTTTTACGGCGGCGGGGTGCAGGTCCCGTTGTGCATGGAGAGGGCTCACGGGCTGAGCCCTCTCCATAGCGGTAGTCTTTGCTGCATATTCGGGGAGCGCACGGGGCGCATACTCCACCCTGTTGGCCCCGATTCCGGCGGACTCGTGCTCAGTCTTTCTGCGCGTTCTTCTTCTGCTGGGCGCCGAAGAAAAGAGATGCGCGAAACCACTGAAGACAGACGTGGCGGCAGCGGGGGGGACGGGGGAGCAGCTCGCAGCACATCGGGCACCGAGGGTGAGTATATCGTTTATTTTTTTTAATGCCTGGGCTGGGCTGTGCTGTATACTTACTGGGGGAGCGGCTGTATACAAACTGGGGGATGTGCTGTATAACTAAGTGGGGGCTGTGCTGTATACTACTGTGGGCTGGCTGTATCTAACTGGGGCTTGTGCTGATACTACTGGGGGCAGTGTGTATATACTAGGGGGCTGTGCTTGTAATGGTTATGTTGATTGTATGCCTTAGGTTTGAGCGACAGTTTTAGTGTCTGTATAGAATTTACATAAAAAAAGGCCAGTTAAAAATTCAAAATCTGTTTTTTTTTAAATTTTCCGGTGTTTTGTATGCGTGATTGGAAAAGGGGTTAGTTTTATAAGGCAATATATTTAAACTCTTCATATTTTAAACAGGAAAGTAGGGGGGTGCCGTCTTATACACCAGGTCCGCTTATACGCCGGAATATACGGTATATTGCACCCCCTAATGAATAATATTATTTTATATAAACCCGGCTATCATATATTTAAGGCCTCGTTATCACACCCCCATTAAATGATCACAGCTCCCATATACAGATCCCCCAGCTTCTAATATACTGTATCCCTAAAGCTTACCCCAGCTTGTGGGAATATACTGTAAATCGTCATATACAGCCACCCAGATAGTAATATACTGATCCATATAGAGATCCCCTCCAGCTTAGTATATACTGTTCCATATAAAGCTCCCATCGTCGCAATATACGTATCACCTATATAGTGCTTTCCAGATATGTAATTCACATATCCCATATACAGCCCCCCAGCGTAGTAATATACTGTATTCCATATCAGATCCCCTCCAGCTTGTAATATTCACATGATAACACAGCCTCCCAGCTGGCAAAGACTGTATCCCTATACAGTCCCCCAGCTAATAAATACTGGAGTACCAATTAGTAAGACCCCCAAGCTTAGTAATATTGACTGTACAGATATACAGCCCCCCCTTAGTAATATAATGGGGCCAGATTTACTTACCGGTACCGTCGCGGAATCCAGCGGCCTTCTCTGCGCGGAGATCCCGGGTGGGCCGGGATTCATCAAGGAGTTCATCCGCGTGCCACCGAGTGGCGCTTGCTGCACTGAAAGAGCATTCTGATAGCGCTGAGGTCAACCGGGCTGGAACAAATGAAGGTACGCGCGTCCCAGAGTAATCTTCTTTTTTTTAATGCGTCGGTTGTTTTCCGAATCCGTCGGGTTTTCGCTCGGCCACGACCCCACGATTTCTGTCGCGTGATCATGCCGTGACGACGTGCGACCATATTTACATCGTGTTGTTTGGCGCAAATCCCAGGGCCATTCAGGGTGAAAGAATCAACGCAAATGCGGAAAAAATCGGGTAACACGTCGGTGAAAACCCGAGTCGGCCCTAGTAAATGGACCCCCAATGTATCCCATAACCAGATCCCCTCCACTTGTAATACTGTATTACCAATCACACCCTCTAGCTTAGTATATACTGTACCCAATATACAGCCCCCCCAGGACTTAGTATATAATGTATCCCATATACAAATCCCCTCCAGCTTAGTATAGATACTGTACACCCATACACAGACCCCAGACTTAGTAATAGATCTGATCACAAAATATACAGCCTCCCCTCGCTTAGTAATATTACTGTATTCCATTTAAATGCCCCCCAGCTAGTAATTCTTAGGATGAGCGAGGCACTAAATGCTTCGAGTACTCGTTATTCGAGACCAATTTCCCGATGCTCGGAGTGCTCGTCTCGATAACGAGCCCCATTGAAGTCAAGGGGAGACTTGAGCATTTTCAAGGGGACCAAGGCTACTGCACAGGAAGCTTGGCCAAACCACATGGGAACCTCAGCAAAAGGATGGAACACCAACTGGAAAATGGACAGGAAACAGCGAGGGCAGCAGTGCATGGAGGCCTCTGAGGCTGCTTAATCGCCACCATAGTGCCAAAAATTATGCCTGGCAACAGCTATGTGCACATGAAGGGCAAGTGACCCGATAAACGAGAGCTAGACTGCATCTAAACATGCAATATGTGACCCTACACTATAGGGACGGCATGCACGAGGTCGTCGGCACAGTGCAGGTAGAGAGTCTCTGGCGACACCCTAAATGGACTTCAGGTGTCACCAAACGGAGGTGAAATGATGTTCCTGATGGTGAACAAAAGGTTGATGGTATATTAGTCGATAACCAGCAGGGTGGCGACCAAGGACCAGTCATAAACGTAATCTGGTGAAAAACTCCTGAGAAATGAGCCTTGACACAGGCGTCTTTTGATAAGAGGACGACATGTGGAGGATCAGCCATGAGAGACGACTTCCCATGATTAGAGCGGCCAGTTGGGCATTCATATTGCGCTGCTATGATGCACTAGGTCTCCAGCATGGCGGGCGACCAGATGGGCCGAGTTCCCTATGTACTGGTGAAACACTGAAAATTCGAATGCACACAGCTGTTTGAGTAAGGGGAGACTTGTGCGCATATCCTCTCGTGCTTCCAGCGCTGGGGCTATAGAAGTGAAATTGAGTACATTGGTGGCGCTGTGGAGGATCGTGGAGGCAAAAATGACAGGAAACACAGGGGCAGCATGACATGGGATGCCTCTGAGCTGCCTAATCTTGGGATGGGGGAGCGTGGCGGAGGTCCACTGCCAGGCGAGCTTCGCCTGTCCAAAGGCACCCTTCTCTCGGCTCCTCCCCACCCAAAATGGGCCGTGGGGGCCAGAAGCGTGTTAACTTTGAAAAAATTATATTTCACAATATGCCGGTGTCGTTTGAATATTTGATCCTTGGAATAATGGAATCATGTGTGTCTATTTTTAATTGGTATTTTACGAGAATGGTTGCCAATGATGAAGAGCGAAAGATGGGGGCATCACGATTTGGCGCTGCTATGATTGCAAACTTCAGGTACTCCAGCCATGCGGCAACAGATGGCAGTCCCTGAGTTCCACGTATGTATCGTGTGTGAAACACCTGAAAATTTTGAACTGACACAACTTCGTTGATAAGGGGACGATGTATGTAGCATGAACAGTAGTAGATTAAAGGTGCTGCAGTTAAATATTTAGTTGGATCTTGAGGATGGAGCTGGCGCTCCGCTGCCAGGCGAGCTTTCGCATCCAAGCCCCTGTCTCTAGCTACTTCCCAAACAGCATTCTAAGAACCTTTGTAAAAGATCAATGTAGTACCGTTCTTATCAGTTTGGGATATGGCGGGTGAGGGAATGTAAACAGATGCGCAAGAAGCTCTAAAAATATCGTAAATGATAAAAGTTTGCCAGTATATTTTGTGGATTAACCAGCAGTGGCGACAAAGTTAACAAGTTTTGATGTGGATCCAGAAAACAACCAAATTCTGCCTGACACAAAGTTTGTTTTGATAGGAGACAATGTATGGAGGCGCTATATGGACACTTTTGGGTCAGCTATGGCGATGACGTGTGAGTAGGCAATTGAACACGTGTGGAGCCACTAAAAAGACGACTGTGGAGGCCGGCTATGGAACATTTAATTGGATGTGCCTGTATGGAGCAGTCCCAAAGTTTTTCAAACCAGAGGAGCAGGTATGGTGGTCCTCCCAGAAAAATGTTAATAATTTGAGTGCCTGTATGTGGCGAGTCCAAAACCATTTTTCAAACCAGAGGAGCAGTAGGTTCTCCAGAAAATTAAAAGATTGAGTGCCTGTATGTGGCACTCCCAAATTGCTTAAAACAGAACCGTGTAGGTGGCCCTCCAGAAAAATTAATAACATAGAGTCTATACTAGAGCCATTGGCCCGGCAAAAAATAGCCAGTTTCCTATGCTTTGTGGTAGCAAAGAGGACGAGAAGGAGGACAATGAGAGGAGGAGTGCATACCTTTTCAGGTTTGGCCCTTCTTTACCTGGTGGAGAATGAACTCCGGAGAAATCAGGCTTTTATTCTCTTGATAAGCGTCGCCTTCAGCGCTGTCAGTCGACAGGCGTGTACGCTTACGGTGATGATGCCACCAGCCGCACTGACCCCGCTCGTACAACACGGCGAGCGGCAGGGGCAGGCAAGAACCTCCAGGCGTCCAGCGCCAGTTCGTGCCACATGTCCATCTTTGGAAACCCAGTAGTTTTTTGTAGGGCGCTGTGGTGATCCATTTGAAGGACGTGGTATGGTCCAGCTACGTACTCCTCACAATCTTTCTGTAAAGAATCAGCCCTACTCTGCCGAGACTGGGGGACAAGGGTTTTGACAGTGTCTTGCTGGGTGACATAAAACTGGCAAAGGCCTTGGTAAGCGTACCTGCCAGTGCTGGAAATGCTGCCTGCTCGCCTACTCTCCCTCGCTACTTGTCCTCGCAGAATACGGCCCTCTGCCGCTAGCGCTGTCAGAAGGAAATACTGTTTCAAGCTTTTGCACACTGGCCTGCTGGTATTCATGCATTCTCAACTCCTTTCCTCTCCAGGGATGAGAGTGAAAGATTTTGTTGACCGTGGGTCCAGGATATTGAAATACCCCAGTAATCGGTGCTGGAATAAATCTTTGAACGCGGTGTCACGGATAGGCAGCCTAGCATGAATCTGCCATTGTGGCAGAAGTCCCCAACGCGCAAGAATTCTCCCCTCACTGGCCTGACTGCCCATTTCCTCCTCCTCCAACTCCTCCAACTCTTCTTCTTCTGCCCATACACGCCTGAACATGAGGACTGAACAATGCTCCCTCTTCTGTCACTCGCCAACATTCTCCTCCTCTTCCTCCTCTCCTCCTCCCCTCCTCCGATATGGGCTGAGAACAGCCTAAGGGTGCGTTGGCTATCAACAAGCATCTTCTTCCCCTGTCTCTTGTGACAGCGCAAGCTTCCGACTTCATGCTGACCAAGAGTATTTCAGACATGCCAAGGCAGTCGGGATGGTGAGGCTGATGATGGCGGCATCGCCACTGACCCTCTGTGGTTGACTCTCAAGTTACTCATCACCTGCAGATATCAGACATCCACGTCCACTCCTCCATTGTAGACTTGAGAAGCTGAACGACCTGACTACCAGTTCTGGTGGAAGTTGACCTCTGGCAGCTACAATCCCCGCTCTGCGCTGCTGGTAAAACGCTGATAACATGGTTAACGTTGAATTCCACCTCGTGGGCACGTCCACAAACAGTCGGTGAGCGGGCATTTTGGAGGCGGCGCTGCGCTGCCCGAGATTGCAGTCATCTGTGCTGGACTTCCTGAAAGTGCGCACATATCGGCGGGCCCTTCTTGAGCACATTGACAGATTTGGGTATGTCTTGATGAAACGCTGAACTATTATATTTAACAATGGCCAGGCAGGCACATGTGTCATTCTGCCGAGTTGCAGAGGCCGCCCCCAGGTTACGCCGTTGTCACACACAACCATGCCTGGCTTCATGTTCATCGGTGCCAGCCATCAGATCCAGTTCTGCGCTGATGGCCCTGTAATAGCTCTTGGGCGGAGTGCTTTTTATCGCTAGGCTCAGCAGTTTGAGCACCCGCCGCTGTCGCTTAGCGACGGCACTGCCTGCTGTGCCTATAGCACGACTGATGGCGCCATGCCCTGGATGGTACTTCGTAGGATGAGGAGGTGATGATGGGTTGGAGGAGGAAGTAGGTATAGTATGCCTTTGAGACCTGGACCCTAGGTAGGCCCCGCAATCCGGCGTCGCAGAGTATATGACCATCCCCATGGTCAGACTCGGTCCCCCGCCTCCCCAAGTTAACCCTATGTGCCGTCAGCTATATATATGCCGCCCGCAGCAACTCGTCCACGTGTTCCTGGCAGTTGAACCTTGTCAGAAACGGCGTTGTCAGGGCACGGATGATGTTCTCTTCTTTGTGCAGGGCTGGACGGCAACATCGGGAAAGTAGTGTCGGCTGGGGACCGAATACCGAGGGAGCCGCAACCAACGTTATTTTTTTGCCATTTTGCAGCATAAAAAAGATACCAAAAAAAGATTTTTTTTTTTAAACAGAAAGTTCTAATTTCTTAAGTGCATTGAAACACAATAAAATCTATACAAATTTGGTATCCCTGTGATCACACCAATCCAAAGGAGATCCCTTGGAGTGCAAAGTAAAAGCCATAAAACCAGGTCCACAAGAAAATGGTGTAAATGCATTTTTTCACCAGTTTTACTGCATCATACTACATGTCATAGAATACGTTACGCAGAAAATAAGCCCTCACACAGCGCTGTACATGGTATTAAAAAAGGTATAGATTTTTGAAAGTGAGCAGTAAAAAATGTAAATACAAAAGCAAAAAAGGGTTAAGTCATTAAATACTACACACATATATAATACATACTCACATACATAATACAACTAAGGGTGCTGTCCCAAGTTAGCATTTTGCACTAGGTGCAATACAACAATACAAGACACTGGGCACTGATTGCCCTTTTACATGCATTTGCATACAAACGATTGGCTGTTGCCCACCCAGTGTAAAGTGCTAACGTGGGACAGCACCCTTCCCTGACATACCACAAACTTATATAATTACAAATACAAATATGTATTACACAATTTCTCACATATGCAGTGCATATACCCTCTACACAGATGCATTATATCTACATATGTATATAGCATATATTACTGCACATACACATATTGCACATTTTCACACAAATACTCGTGGTGTATATGTACAAATCACATATGCTGTACATATATATGACACACACTCACACACTCCCAAATGACACTGTAAGATGACCCGGATAGAAAGAAACATCCCAGGAGAACAGTAGTGTGGACCCACAGCACTGTTGCTGGATTTCCTTCATTTCTGCTCCTGACCCAACAGCTGCCTGGCTGCTGTCACAGTACGCAGGGGAACAAAAATGCTTCTTCATTAGGTGTACACTGCTCCCGGGAACAGCATGGACCCATAGGCCCCCAGCTCCATGAATGTCCCAGGGCTGGAGCCTCTGCATCTTCCTGCATCTTAGCATCAGACAGGGGAGCCCGCAGCTTCCACAGCTGTTCCGCATGTGCTCCATGCGCTGTACCTACTTCTCATGCAGGTGCAGCACATGGCAGAGCTGTGGACCCTTCTGTACCAGGGCCCGGTCACAGTCGCATCCTCTGCAACTGCAATCATTACACCCCTGTATGCATTGGGGTTTACCAGATTCATTCATTTCTAATGCTGAAGAAAATAGAACATTCAAGATTCGATCCTCTGAAGCTCCTCAGAATATTTTTAAAAATTCAGTTCTGGAGGGAATCAAGAAGGTTTGAAATTATATTGCTCCATTGTTCTGGGAATTGGCCTGACATATTTTGTTCATTTACTACAATTTTTTTTCATTATGTTTATTACTTGGGTCAGAGTTAATGTTAGAATTGGGGGTGGGGTTAACACTTACACTAACCCTCGCCCTAACGTTAACACTAATCATAACCCAAATTCTCTTTGTAGAAGATCACTATTTTAGAGGATTAGAGGGGGGTTAAACCAATTTCCCAGTTAAATTGGAGCAACATTGGTTCTTCCGAATCGAATCAGAAGAAATCCGGATGTGATTCAGTGTCAGAAAATTGTCCGATTCTTTTCAAATAGATTAGCTTTATTCTGTTTAGAAAATATGAATAAATTGACTACTGGGGTTGACCTTTCAAACATGTATGATATTGTCTAATCAGTACTAGCTTTGTCAGTTTCTGAAGGACATTATTTACCAAAATGGTACCATCTAGCTTTCTATGTATTGATACCTTGCCAGGAGAAATATAAAAGAAATAACCAGTGTACAGTTCTAAGTTGAGGTGCTAATATGGAATAAAAGTATTTACCAAAACAGATAGGATGACTCAGCTTTTCACATGTCCTGCAAATTCACACAGAGTGAAAACGTGCACTGACTGATCAAAACCCCCCATTTATACTTGATTACTACTCTTTATGGAAAACAACAAGAAAGTGCCATACATTCAGTGCATCAATACATATGTGGCTCCTTCCAACCTTACAAGCAACACCTTATGTCTCAAGCACAGGAAATTGCAGGAAAATTACAGTTTAACTCGCTACCCGCAAGCCTAGGAGATTTTTGCACAATAATGCATACATGCCTCCAAGTATAAAGACAGCTACGAGATTTTATATCTCCATATAACTGAAGAATTAAAATTTGTGAAAATGGAACAGACTGACTGGATAACATATCAATGTTTTTGTTGTGGTCAGTCTGTAATAATCATTTACCTCTATCATCCTGGGCTTACATTGCTCTGGGACTGAAGGAGTTGTTATAAAGCTTCAGTGATACTTCTGAAACATTTTGCTGTGCTGCAAGGAATCATTCCAAGACAGGTCATTCATCGCACTGGGGTCATGATAAAAGTAATAAATTATTTTAGAAGGGAATGGGGAGTTATAAAAGAGAGAACGAAAGGGAGGAGGGTTGGAGGAGGGGGGAAGAATGAGAGCGGAAAAGGGGGAGAAGAAAAGGGGGCGAACTCGGAAAAAAATAAAAAAATGAACTGGCGGAGGAGGTAGGACACAGCAAAAAAAGAGAGAGTAATAGAAAAGAGTGCAGAAAGGGAGAAGCAGAGGAAGATGATACATGAAAGTGAAGTTGCTGAGATAGAAAATGGCTGGGTTTTATAGGGCTGTGTACAGGGGTGAACCAAGACTTTCTGCTGCCTGAGGCGAGCCATAGACCGACGCCCTCCCCGCCACATAGTAACTAATAGATACAGCGTAAAAATTCAGATACGCATGCCGCCATGTAGTGTAAAAGCATACAGCGTACTGACATGTAGTATAAAATAGAACAGCGTGGCCGCATGTAGTGTTAAATGTATACAGCGTGCCACCATGTAGTATAATAATGCATACAGGGTTCGCCATGTAGCATAAAATGCATACAGCGTACGCCAGTCAGTATAAAATGCATACAGCGTGCGCCATGTAGTTGTAAATGCATTACAGCGTGCCGCCATGTGTATAAAAGCAATACAGCGTGCCGCCATGTAGTGTAAAACTAAAATTGACATGGGCAGAAGCCCTAATAAATAGCCCCAATACTGCATAAAAATATATATTCACACACATACAGTATATCAACATATACGCACATACTGAGTATGAATACAGCAAAATACACGTATATAAACAGTATATAGAGCAATACAACACAACCCTATACAACCACAAAACAACCCTAACACCACACCACACACCTAACACCCACACACACACCCAGACAACACACAAACACCCCTAGACATACACAACCCCTAGTACTACACACACCCCGAACATACATACACACACCCTACCTAACACACACACACACACATATATATACACATCTATACATACACCCACCATTATACATACATCACACACCTACCTATACAACCCCACATATATACACTCATTACATGGAGTTGTCTTACTTTTTCATTTTCTTGTTCTGCGGCTCCATTTCTGCCTGTCCTCCAGCGCGGGGAGGGGATTCCCGGAGCGGATAGCGGACAGAGGAGTAGGGAGACCAGGGTAAGCGGAAGCGAGAGACGGGAGGGAGACAGGAGCAAAGAACCGAGGAGCCTGGGAGCAGAGACCGAGGGCTGGGAGCGGATGAGACCGAGGAGCTGGAGCGGAGACCATGAGCTGGGAACGGTGAAGGGCAGCGGACAGGGAGACCGGGGAGCGGGGTGCTGGGTAGCGAGACCCGGTACTGGGAGCGGAGACCGGGAGCGAGACCTGGGAGCTGGAGTGAAACCGAGGAGCGAGGGAGCGGACGTGCGGAGAGCGGGGGTGCTGAGAGTGGAGAGACGGGGAGCGGAGAGTGGGAGCTAGACAAGGGAGCTGAGGAGCGAGACAGAGGAGTGGGAGCGGGAGACCGCGGAGCGGATACTGGGGAGCGGAGACGGGACTGGGAAGCCAACACTGAGGTAGCTGGGAGCGGAGACGAGGAAAGGGGAGTGGGCGGAGCAGAGACCGGGAGCGGACAGCGTGGTTGGGGGAGAGCAGAGACGGGGATCAGAGTGCTGGGAGTGGAGATCGAGGAGCGGAGACCAGGGAGCTGAGCGGAACCAGTTTGACTGGAGGGAACGAGTGGGAGCGGAGACTGGGGAGAGCGGAGCCCAGGGAGCGAAGAGTGGAAAAATGTGGGGGAAAAAATCAACTTCGTTCCCCCCGCGAATCAGCATAAACTTCGGCTTTGTGACGAACTCGATTTTCCATCTCTACTCCTGATGTAATCGGTGGTGCCAGAGGTTTGGGACCTTTATCATACGCAGAACTTGGTTAAGATAAATGTCCCCCAATGACTTAGTGTGGAAATGCTTTCTATTTATATGTAACAGCTATTAGACTAAAGCTACACATGTAAGTTCATATGCTAAAATACCTTTACTAATTTTTGCTTTTAATTTTTTGTATGCGTATTCCATGTGTCCCCTATGTGCATATGTTCTATATATCTTCTTTCACTACTACTGTACATATATACTTAACTGAGCTCTCCTACAAGGTCTTACAATTACAATCACTGTCTGTCTTATATGTCAAAAGGGTGAACGCGCTGTGTGGAGGGATGAGAGGGAAAATAGCACACAAATTTATTTTACTAGCAAAAGTACAATTTCCAGATGTTTCCATCTTATCTACCCTGTAACATATGTACAAGGAGAATCGGGAATAAATAGATTTCTACCTCTGGAGATCTGGTTACACTTTATTGGATAGGAGCTTTTGTGAATTGTTAACTTAGTCCCTAGAGAATTGTTTGTGTAATGCTGGGCTAAACACGGAGAGCCTAGCTGCCCTTTATTTGTGGCACAAACATTATCATCGGACATGACAGGGCATCTAAGCAGATCACAGCCAATTTCCAGAGAATTGCTTCCTTTTCTCTCACATAAATGTAATCATTATGACTTTTAAGTAACTTTTCACTTAAAATATGCAAAAAACTTAAACTGGGAGGAAGGGGGTGGCAAGTATTCTGTGGCTCCTGAACATCTCTCCTCTGTAAAAAGAACTCAATATCTTTATCATCTCTGACGAAGGTCCGTGTCCCGGACCGAAAACGCGTAGCCATTACTAATCAATATTTACTCCAACACTGTATCACAAATTGAAATAGTTTTGGGCCGCAACTTCTACTTGCACCAGCTGGGAGTTCAGTACATCTGCTGATTATATCTTATAAATGACTGGAATTTTTATTGTGTCAATTGACGTTTTTTCCAGTACTTAATGTGCGGATAAATACCATGACAGTTACATAGCCAAGAGTCAATAAGGATTCAACAATAGCAAATATGTTTGTTATTTACAAAAAACCTTTTGAAAGATTTCCCTCTCCTTCAAACCCTTAGAAGCTGCAGTCTCTATTTACCGCAGCAGCTATGGGGATTAGGAGTGTTAAGGTCTCACCGACCTAGCCTAAACCCCTTCTGCAAACTGTGAGAGGGGAGCTAGCCACCAAAGACCAAACTTTTGAGGTTTTGCACACCTGACATAAGCTAAAAGGACCTGCCTTATTGCTTGGCTGATACAAGCTGCAAAATTATGAATCCCTGAAATGGAGGAAGTAAAGCAGTTTTATCGTTTGAGGAAATTGTACTAGAAAAGGTTCCAGAGCATTGGAAACACTAGATGGAATCAACTCCAATGAATTAACTATCTACTTAACAACTAAGTGAATTATCTACCATGAGCCATCTAAATTTAGTAAACTTAGAATCCATTTGGTAATTGCTGGTTTTGGCCCTATGAAAGGCTATTATATACTGTATTTTTTTCTGTGTTCTGCGTAGCTGGATGAATGGAGAGACGTCACATATATCTTGTGCGCTTTCATCTTCTAGGAACTCTAACAGATAGTACTCTAAGTACCCAACAATCCATAGTGGGGAATTGTGAGCAATAGAAATAAACAATCAGGTCCTCCATCCAACCAGGGACAAATCATACCCGCCATTTTGAGAATTGGTGGGGTCCCATTAATCAGAAACCTATTTCCTTGAAGAAAAACCCAAACAGAATTCTGCATATGTGATTCTCTTCAGTTGGCAGTCTGAACAGTGCTCTAGTGCTGGACCACTAATAGAAGCTAACACGCCCAGCTCTCTGCAAGCTTTGTGCTAGACCCCTTTCACCTGGGGTAGAGTTCCTAATCACATAAATATCCTGTGTTGTCGATTCCTCATTGCCTGGTTAAGTCTCTTTGCTAGCTCTGTAGTCCTGCTACTGTTACTGTACTGTTGTACTTCTGGTTTTCAATGTATGGCTTCATTTTGTGTATCCCATATATCTGTGATTTTGTTCCTGATTTGCTATCTGAGTGGTCACCGGATAGCTGACATTCTTTTGTGTTATTTGTTTGTTCTTCTTGTTTCGTGTCCACTCTTGGCATATGGAGGCAGTTTGGCAGTTGTCCCGTTTTTCCTAGGATATGTTGAGGCAAGCAGGCGGGCTTATGGGTGGCGGAATTTTAGGGTTCACTGCCCATTGTCCCCATTACAGTCTAGTTTTCTTTTATTGCATACATGGTTACAATATGTACCTAAATTCAAATAAAATGTCAGTGTTTACTGCATGACTTAAGCTAACAAGACAAAGAAGGCTTGTGATCAAACTACAGTGGTCGTTGCTAATACCTAGTATACGAGTTCTCCTTTCATAATACTATGGCCAAGTTGGACAGAATGTATCCATTGTTCCCTCTCTTATACATATGGGGCTTTGCTGTAGTTTATTTAAATTGTAGTTTTAAATTTCACAGCTCACATTTTGTGTGTGTCCAGTTAAAAACTATGAGTCACTCTGCTTCCAGGGGAGCTGCGCTTGACAGGTTTAGTGTACACTGGGTAAAATCGGAGCTTAATCAGAGATTACAGGCCAGATGATGGAGTTCATATGTTTGTATGTGTATTACATCTGTTAAAATGAACAACAGACTTGTGAACTCCAGGGGCAGTTAATTTTTTTTAAAAATTCATATTAGGTTTTAAGCTACTTTAGAGGCCAATATTAATCCCCAAATAAATGGTTGTGAAAAATGATCCTGTCACCAGGTTTTATTGCTATTTATTTACTTGTATCCTGGCTACTAGAATAGTCAAGAAACTAGTCAATACCTGCATCCCCATTATATATTATGCATTCAGTGGTGTTCCTAGAGATTACTGGGCCCCATGCAAAATCCTAATGTGGCCCCCCACCACCCTAACAGTGACTACTGCTACTACTACTACTCAAAGTTATTCATCCCCCTGGCCCTAGAACTGATATAAAAATACAATAACAGGTTAATCCCAGTTTCAAACCCCAGAACAGAAAATAGTACCCAAATGTCTGACACGTTATTTTTTGCCATTTTGCAGCATAAAAAAGATACCAAAAAAAGATTTTTTTTTTTAAACAGAAGTTAATTTTTAAGTGCATGAAAACAAAAAATCATACAAATTGGTATCCTGTGATCACACCAATCCAAGGAATCCCTTGGAGTGCAAGTAAAAGCCATAAAAAGGTCACAAGAAAATGTGTAAATGCATTTTGTCACATTTTACTGCATCAACTACATGTCATAGAATACGTTACGCAGAAATAAGCCCTCACACAGCGCTGTACATGGTATTAAAAAAGGTATAGATTTTCAAAGTGAGCAGTAAATTACAAAAGCACAAAAAGGGTTAAGTCATTAAATACTACACACATATATAATACATACTCACATACATAATACAGCTAAGGGGTGCTGTCCCAAGTTAGCATTTTGCACTAGGTGCAATACAACAATACAAGACACTGGGCATGATTGCCCTTTACATGCATTTGCATACAAACGATTGGCTGTTGCCCACCCAGTGTAAAGTGCTAACGTGGGACAGCAACCCTTCCTGACATACCGCAAACTTGTATAATTACAAATACAAATATGTATTACACAATTTCTCACAATGCAGTGCATACACCCTCTACACAGATGCATTAGATCTACATATGTATATAGCATATATTAATGCACATACCATATTGCACATTTTCACACAAATACTCGTGGTGTATATGTACAAAATCACATATGCTGTACATTATATGACACACACTCACACACTCCCAAATGACACTGTAAGATGACCCGTGATAGAAAGAAACATCCAGAAGAACATAGTGTGGACCCACAGCATGTGCTGGATTTCCTTCATTGCTGCTCCTGACCCAACAGCTCCTGGCTGCTGTCACAGTACGCAGGGGAACAAAAATGCTTTCTTCATTAGGTGTACACTGCTGCCGGGAACAGCATGGACCATAGGTCCCCAGCTCCATGAATGTCCAGGGGCCTGGACCTCTGCATCTTAGCATCAGACAGGGGAGCCCGAGCTTCCACAGTGTTCCGCGATGTGCTCCATGCGCTGTACCTACTTCTCATGTCATGCACACATGGCAGAGCTGTGGACCCTTCTGTACAGGCCCGGTCACAGTCCATCCTCTGCAACTGCAATCATTACACCCCTGTATGCATTGGGTTTACCATATTCATTCATTTCTAATGCTGAAGAAAATAGAACATTCAAGATTCGATCCTCTGAAGCTCCTCGAATATTTTAAAAATTCAGTTCTGGAGGAATCAAGAAGGTTTGAAATTATATTGCTCATTGTTCTGGGAATTGGCCCTGACATATTTGTTCATTTACTACAATTTTTTTTCATTATGTTTATCTTGGGTCAGAGTTAATGTTAGAATTGGGGGTGGGGTTTTAACACTTAACTAACCCTCGCCCTAACGTTAACACTAATCATAACCCAAATTCTCTTTTAGAAGATCACTATTTTAGAGGATTAGAGGGGGTTAAACAATTTCCATCAGTTAAATTGGAGCAACATTGGTTCTTCCAATCGAATCAGAAGAAATCCGATGTGATTCAGTGTCGAAAATTGGCCGATTCTTTCAATAGATTGCTTTTTCTGTTAGAAAATATGACTAATTGACACTGGGGTGACCTTTCAAACATGTATGATCCTGCAAATTCACAAGAGTGAAAACGTGCACTGACTGATCAAAAACCCCCCATTTATACTGATTACTACTCTTTATGAAAACAACAAGAAAGTGCCATACATCAGTGCATCAATACATATGTGGCTCCTTCCAACCTTACAAGCAACACACTTATGTCTCAAGCACAGGAAATTGCAGGAAAAATTACAGTTTAACTCGCACCCGCAAGGCCTAGGAGATTTTGCACAATAATGCATATGCCTCAAGTATAAAGACAAGCTACGAGATTTTATATCTCCAGTATAACTGAAGAATTAAATTTGTGAAAATGGAACAGACTGACTGGATAACATATCAATGTTTTTGTTGTGGTCAGTCTGTAATAATCATTACCTCTATCATCCTGCTACATTGCTCTGGGACTGAAGGAGTTGTTATAAAGCTTCAGTGATACTTCTGAAACATTTGCTGTGCTGCAAGGAATCATTCCAAGACAGGTCAAGCATGTAGCTTGTTCTGGCAGAAGCGGTAACCACGGGGAACCTAGTCTTCTCCCATATGGATTCTAGATCTCGACCAAACTCATAACAGCAGGAACGTCCAGACAGTGAACACAGGCAGGGAAGAGTGAGGGCATGGATTGCAGTCCATCATTGATAATAGAAAAAAAGTAAATGGTGCAAGAGAGCGGCATGAGTGCCAGAATCTCAGGGAGTTCTTAGGTAAAGACTCCCGCCCATGGCTTCACACCAAGTGCACCAGTCCGTCGTGAACTGGAGGGGAAACAATAGGGGCCCCGTAATCAAATAATAAGACAGCAGCACGGAGTCTGGTTCACCGTTCGTCACAAACGACGCGGACCATTCGATTAGACTGTGGGTGTAATAAGGCCAGAGGTTAAGTCCTCCAAAATTTATTATTTGGGAGATGGTTTACCGGCGGGGTCTCAGCAGAACCAATTAAACGAAAACGGTTAGTGAAAAAAATTATTGACAAACCTGGATTCAGAACGTTGTGGGTTTGCTGGTTGTTGGTGTAGAAAGAGGGAGACCATGCAGCCAAGAAGATATGTGAAATGAAACAATTGATTTGGCAAAGAGTGGAGCCGACGGGAGAGACCTGGAAGAGGTGACAAAATGGGACCTCTAGCAAGAAAGTAAAATAAAAGTTCCGTCACACCACCCAAAATGACGGTATTGCCCGAGGAGAGGTGGCGGTCAGTCCAAGCGATGTGCGACCACTTAAAGCGATTGGGTATCAGTAGATGAGCAGTCGGACATACCGTCCTCTACAGGGGGAAGATGACCGAAGGATCCACGGAGCGGGCAACAACCCAAATTTTCCATGAAGAAACTGAATATTGTAAGGAACCGGCTTCTCTCCAACGCATGAACGACACCCAAGCTCCAGGAGAGGACGAGGTAGGTACCAAGACCCATCGCCTCGTCTCCCCGGCTGTGGTGCTTCGGATTGTGGCCTGCATCGATGCGCCACCATGTATCCAATCTGTTCCCTCTGGCTGACAAGGGGGAGGAAATTCGTTGGTTGGTGAATAGTCAGAAATTCGGTGTCCAGGTCCCCCTCAGGCTGGGCGGCCGTTCACCCAGTAACTGTTGGCCCTCCTCCGTGATGCCCAGTCTTTGGAGGGCATTCCCAAGTGTACCTGGGACTTTGCGCTGACGGGTTCTCCAAGAAGCAGACACGAGACCTTGCCGCCACCATACTTAATACAGACTGCCCTACTAGAGCTGCTGACTCTATAAGAAGTAGGAAGACAGTTTCTCCTAATGTACACGCGCCAGATCGGAGAGGATTTGGCCGCTGATAGAACGATGGCTGTTTAACCGTCCCCCTTTTTTTTCTTTTTCATTTTTCGCCTACCCACCCCCTTTTCCTTCTCCATTTTTTTTCTTCTCTCCTTTCTTCCCTCCCTTTTACCTCCCCTTCCTCACCCCTCCCTTTCTATTTCTTCTTTCTTTTCCCCATGTTTATTTAGCGATCATGTAAGGGTTGACTTCGACCTCGAGCACCTTCCGCTTTCCACAGCTGTTCCGCATGTGCTCCATGCGAAGTCCATGTACCTAATTTCATGTCTGTTTGGTCTCCCTTTGCACCGCACATGGGCCGCAGTCTGTGCGGCCCTTCTGTATTCGGGCCCTGGTTTAACAGGTCACATTGACTCTTGCAACTTGCAATTATTACACCCTCTGTATGCATTGGCGGGTCTCTTTACGTCGGATTTCATTTCATTTCTAATGCTTTGAAGAAGACAATAGAACACCTTCAAGATTCTGGATCTCTGACGCTCCTAATATTATTTTTAAAAATTCAGTTCTGCGAGGGATCATACCCCGAAGGTTGAGAATTAGTCTTGCTCATGTGTTCTCTTGGGGAGGGAATTGGCCCCCTTCTGGACATATTTTGTTCATTATACAATTTTTTTCCTTCTGGTTTCTTGGGTCTAGACGTTCATGTTGGATTGAATTTGGGCCCGCTTGTGCGTTGATGTTTTCATTCCGGTGGGGTAAACCAACTTACCACTAACCCTCGCCCATCTACTAACGTAAACCACGAATCACATTTTTTTAAACCCATAGATCTCTCCGTTGTGGAGAACGATCACGAATTTATGCAGGATTAGGGGGGTGTAGGGGGGATTGTTAAACCAATTTCCCAGTTAATTGAAGTCAGCAAAATTGGTTCTTCGAATCGAAATCAGAAGAATCCGAATGTGATTCAGTGTCGAAAATTGTCCGATTTCCGTCAAATAGATTCGCTTATTCGTTAGAAAATTTATTGGACTATAATTGATCTATCCTGGAGGTTGAACCTTCAAACATGTACGGAGATTGTGTACGAATCTAAGTACTAGCTTTGTCTAGTTTCTGAAGGACATCCATTATTTACGCAAAATGGTACAATCTAGTCTTTCTATGTATTGATACCCTGGACAGGAGAAATATAAAAGACCATTAACCAAGTGTACAGTCTCTAAGTTGAGGATGCTAATATGGAATAGAGTGTACCCATAATACCAGTATAGGTTGACTCGCTTTTTCACATGATCGGCAACACACAAGAGTGCAAAAAACCCCGTGTGCACGAGCTGATCAAACACCCCCCAGTTTATTACTTGTATTACTGTGTCTCGTGTCTTAGAAGAAAACAGAACAAGAAAGTGCCACCTACATCTCAATGTTCTTGCACCATCAACTACATATGTGGCTCCTTCCGCTAACACTTAAAGCACACCCACCCCTTATGTCTCACGAACAGGAAAAATTGACAGGGAATAGGGAACAAGAGAAGGGAAAATTACAGTTTAACTCGCAAGACCCGCACAAAAGCCTAGGACCGATTTGGCACAATAATGCATTATCTGGCTTACAAGTATTAAAGACAAGTACGAACTTTTAGATCTCCCATATCCCTGGCACTGAAGACTGGTACAAATTTGTGTGGGAAACGTGGAACAGATGTGACATATGAGGCTGGAGTAACACATATCAATTGTTTTTTGTTTGTGGTCTGAGAATCATTACCTCTATCAATCCTCCGGGGCTATCATTGTAATCATGCGGTCTGAGGATGTTGTATCAAGGCTTCAGTGATACTTCATGAAACATTTTTGCTGTTTTGTGCTGCAAGGACCCAATGCATTCCGCCAATGAAAGGTTCATTCATCGTGATGGTGTTCATGATAAAAGTAATAAATTATTTTACTGAGGGATTCGAACCAGCTAGGAGGGCAACAAATTAGCTTTGCTGACCATAAAAACACAATGCAACGTGCCAGTGTATTTCTACAATGGTTAGGATATGATACAATGGGGCACATTTACTTACACTGTCCTGTCATGATCCCCCTGTGTGTGTTGATGACGATCATGGACTCCAGCGCGATTCACTAAGATCGTGCGGGTCCGCCTGCATGTGGTTACTTCCCGCTCAGTTCCACCGGAGTTCCCTTCTTTTCCTGGTGCATGTAGTGTATATCTTGCAACACAAGTTGAATGTTAAATCCCGTGCTCAGTCCGAATCGTCCGGCGGCCCGCCCGCATCGTTTCTTGCGCATGAAACCGGCAGCGACGGCAGCGAACAAACAAAATCCAATGTCGGTGAGACACAATCCCCTTCTAAATAGCATGCTGTGTCCCGGCGGCGCAATCCCTGAAAACGCCGGGAGAAACCCGACGGAAATGGCTTGGCCATGGGACCTTAGTAAATAAGCCCCATATGTCAGTTGCATTGCTTAAACCATTGTGATACTAAAAATGATGAAGCAATGTAAAGCATTGACCTGACTGGCAAATGAAGTGGCACACTCAAAACCCAAATGTATGGATGAAACACTTCTCGCCTTGTGTCCCACGTGCTCCTTCCAAATGTAACATCCATAATGTGCTATTCACCATGGAATGGCAGACTTGTTATGCTTTATAGAACTTAGTGACCAGAAAAGCCCTGGGGACCCCCACCGGCCCTCAGGTCTACCCCTACCCCAAACGAACAAGCACGTTCTGCCCCCCCGGCCGTCCCTTTTATGGTCTAATCTACTCCTCCCTCTCACGTAACAACTGTGACACCTAACCCCTCCGGGTGTAAGGGTTGTTATTTTTCTTCACGTTTCTTTTTGAGAGCCCGACAGCTTCTTCTATTGGGCGGGGGCCCTCCCCGGGTCTAGTATATACAGACATGAAGTTCAATTGGGACCTCATCCGTCATATGTGCGTAATGGGCTCCCACTAGATATCTAAGGCATTTCCCGAGAAGACTTACTCAACGATAGCTCCATCCTTTTTGACTATCAAGGCCCATTTTTTTCTACGAAAGGCAGTGCCTAAACGAGACGGGAAAAGAGAGAGCTAGTGCGTGAAAAGAAGTCAAGAGGTGAAGCATAACGGGGGTGTTTGGGGTGCAGTCACGGAGTGATTGTGTCCTCCCGATTCGCTTCCCACCCGATTCACAATGCCTCGCCTATATGAATGTCCTTTGACTCTCTGGTCATTCATCGCACTGGGGTCATGATAAAAGTAATAAATTATTTTACTGAGGATATCGACAGAGCAACAAATTAGCTTTGCTGACCATAAAAACACGATGACAACATGGTGTATTTCTACAATGGTTCAGGATAGTGATACAATGGGGCACATTTACTTACACTGTCCTGTCGTGATCCCCGCTGTGTGTTGTATGACGATCATGGACTCCAGCGCGATTCACTAAGATCGTGCGTCCGGTTCCCTGCATGTGTCACTTCCCGGAAGGGAATGGGGAGTTATAAAAGAGAGAACGAAAGGGAGGAGGGTTGGAGGAGGGGGGAAGAATGAGAGCGGAAAAGGGGGAGAAGAAAAGGGGGCGAACTCGGAAAAAAATAAAAAAATGAACTGGCGGAGGAGGTAGGACACAGCAAAAAAAGAGAGAGTAATAGAAAAGAGTGCAGAAAGGGAGAAGCAGAGGAAGATGATACATGAATGTGAATTGCTGAGATAGAAAATGGCTGGGTTTTATAGGGCTGTGTACAGGGGTGAACCAAGACTTTCTGCTGCCTGAGGCGAGCCATAGACCGACGCCCTCCCCGCCACATAGTAACTAATAGATACAGCGTAAAAATTCAGATACGCATGCCGCCATGTAGTGTAAAAGCATACAGCGTACTGTACATGTAGTATAAAATAGAACAGCGTGGCCGCATGTAGTGTTAAATGTATACAGCGTGCCACCATGTAGTATAAAATGCATACAGGGTTCGCCATGTAGCATAAAATGCATACAGCGTACGCCAGTCAGTATAAAATGCATACAGCGTGCGCCATGTAGTTTAAATGCATTACAGCGTGCCGCCATGTGTATAAAAGCAATACAGCGTGCCGCCATGTAGTGTAAAACTAAAATTGACATGGGCAGAAGCCCTAATAAATAGCCCCAATACTGCATAAAAATATATATCACACACACATACAGTATACAACATATACGCACATACTGAGTATAATACACAAATACACGTATATAAACAGTATATAGAGCAAATACAACACAACCCTAACAACACAAAACAACTATACACCACACCACACACCTATACACCCCACACACACCCACAGACAACACACAACCCCTAGACAACACAACCCCCCGTAGTACTACACACACCCCGTAACATACATACACACACCTACTAACACACAACACACACACATATATATACACATCTATACATACACCCACCCTTATACATACATCACACACCTACCTATACAACACCACACATTATACACCATACATGGAGTTGTCTACTTTTTCATTTCTTGTTCTGGGCTCCATTCTCTCCTGTCCTCCCAGCGCGGGGAGGGGATTCCGGAGCGGATAGCGGACAGAGGAGTAGGGAGACACAGGGAAGCGGAAGGCGGAGACGGGAGGGAGACAAGGAGCAAAGAACCGAGGAGCTGGGAGCGAGAGACCGAGGGCTGGGAGCGGATGAGACCGAGGTAGCTGGAGCGGAGACCAGAGCTGGGAACGGTGAAGGGACAGCGGACAGCGGAGACCGGGGAGCGGGGTGCTGGGAGCGGAGACCCGGTACTGGGAGCGGAGACCGGGAGCGAGACCCTGGAGCTGGAGTGAAGACCGAGGAGCGGAGGGAGCGGAGTGCGGAGAGCGGGGGTGCTGAGAGTGGAGAGACGGGGAGCGGAGAGTGGGAGCGAGACAGGGGAGCTGAGGAGCGAGACAGAGGAGTGGGAGCGGGTAGACGCGGAGCGGATATGGGGAGCGGAGACGGGACCTGGGAGCAACACTGAGGTAGCTGGGAGCGGAGAGAGGAAATGGGGAGTGGCGGGAGCAGAGACCGGGGAGCGGACGCGTGGTTGGTGCGGAGAGCAGAGACGGGATCAGAGTGCTGGGAGTGGAGAGTCGAGGAGCGGAGACCAGGGAGCTGGAGCGGAACCAGTGGGAGGCGGAGACCGAGCTGGGAGCGGAACTGGGGAGAGCGGAGGCCAGGGAGCGAAGAGTGAAAAAATGTGGGGGAAAAAAATCAACTTCGTTCCCCGCGAATCAGCATAAACTTCGGCTTTGTGACGAACTCATTTTCCATCTCTACTCCTGATGAATGGTGGTGCCAAGGTTTGGGACCTTTATCATACGCAGAACTTGTTAAGATAAATGTCCCCCAATGACTTAGTGTGAAATGCTTTCTATTTATATGTAACAGCTATTAGACTAAAGCTACACATGTAAGTTCATATGCTAAAATACCTTTACTAATTTTTGCTTTTAATTTTTTGTAGCGTATTCCATGTGTCCCCTATGTGCATATGTTCTATATATCTTCTTTCACTACTACTGTACATATATACTTAACTGAGCTACTCCTACAAGGTCTTACAAGTTACAATCACTGTCTGTCTTATCATGTCAAAAGGGGAACAGCGCTGTGTGGAGGGACTGAGAGGGAAAATAGCACACAAATTTATTTTACTAGCAAAAGTACAATTTCCAGACTGTTTCCATCTTATCTACCCTGTAACATATGTAACAAGGAGAATCGGGAATAAATAGATTTCTACCTCTGGAGATCTGGTTACACTTATTGGATAGGAGCTTTGGTGAAATTGTTAACCTTAGTCCCTAGAGAATTGTTTGTGTAATGCTGGGCTAAACACGGAGAGCCTAGCTGCCCTTTATTTGTGGCACAAACATTATACATCGGACATGACAGGGCATCTAAGAGATCACAGCCAGATTTCCAGAGAATTGCTTCCTTTTCTCTCACATAAATGTAATCATTATGACTTTTAAGTAACTTTTCACTTAAAATATGCAAAAAACTTAACTGGGAGGAAGGGGGTGGCAAGTATTCTGTTGGCTCCTGAACATCTCTCCTCTGTAAAAAGACTCAAATCTTTTCATCCTGACGAAGGTCCGTGTCCCGGACCGAAACGCGTAGCCATTACTAAATCAATATTTACTCCAACACTGTATCACAAATTGAAATAGTTTGGGCCGCAACTTCTACTTGCACCAGCTGGGAGTTCAGTACATCTGCTGATTATATCTTATAAAATGACCTGGAATTTTATTTTCAATTGACGTTTTTTCCAGTACTTAATGTGCGGATAAATACCATGACAGTTACATAGCCAAGAGTCAATAAGGATTCAACAATAGCAAATATGTTTGTTATTTACAAAAACCTTTTGAAAGATTCCCTCTCCTTCAACACCCTTAGAAGCTGCAGTCTCTATTTACCGCAGCAGCTATGGGGATTAGGAGTGTTAAGGTCTCACCGACCTAGCCTAAACCCCTTCTGCAAACTGTGAGAGGGGAGCTAGCCACCAAAGACCAAACTTTTGAGGTTTTGCACACCTGACATAAGCTAAAGGACCTGCCTTATTGCTTGGCTGATACAAGCTGCAAAATTATGAATCCCTGAAATGGAGGAAGTAAAGCAGTTTTATCGTTTGAGGAAATTGTACTAGAAAAGGTTCCAGAGCATTGGAAACACTAGATGGAATCAACTCCAATGAATTAACTATCTACTTAACAACTAAGTGAATTATCTACCATGAGCCATCTAAATTTAGTAAACTTAGAATCCATTTGGTAATTGCTGGTTTTGGCCCTATGAAAGGCTATTATATACTGTATTTTTTTCTGTGTTCTGCGTAGCTGGATGAATGGAGAGACGTCACATATATCTTGTGCGCTTTCATCTTCTAGGAACTCTAACAGATAGTACTCTAAGTACCCAACAATCCATAGTGGGGAATTGTGAGCAATAGAAATAAACAATCAGGTCCTCCATCCAACCAGGGACAAATCATACCCGCCATTTTGAGAATTGGTGGGGTCCCATTAATCAGAAACCTATTTCCTTGAAGAAAAACCCAAACAGAATTCTGCATATGTGATTCTCTTCAGTTGGCAGTCTGAACAGTGCTCTAGTGCTGGACCACTAATAGAAGCTAACACGCCCAGCTCTCTGCAAGCTTTGTGCTAGACCCCTTTCACCTGGGGTAGAGTTCCTAATCACATAAATATCCTGTGTTGTCGATTCCTCATTGCCTGGTTAAGTCTCTTTGCTAGCTCTGTAGTCCTGCTACTGTTACTGTACTGTTGTACTTCTGGTTTTCAATGTATGGCTTCATTTTGTGTATCCCATATATCTGTGATTTTGTTCCTGATTTGCTATCTGAGTGGTCACCGGATAGCTGACATTCTTTTGTGTTATTTGTTTGTTCTTCTTGTTTCGTGTCCACTCTTGGCATATGGAGGCAGTTTGGCAGTTGTCCCGTTTTTCCTAGGATTGTTGAGGCAAGCAGGCGGGCTTATGGGTGGCGGAATTTTAGGGTTCACTGCCCATTGTCCCCATTACAGTCTAGTTTTCTTTTATTGCATACATGGTTACAATATGTACCTAAATTCAAATAAAATGTCAGTGTTTACTGCATGACTTAAGCTAACAAGACAAAGAAGGCTTGTGATCAAACTACAGTGGTCGTTGCTAATACCTAGTATACGAGTTCTCCTTTCATAATACTATGGCCAAGTTGGACAGAATGTATCCATTGTTCCCCTCTCTTATACATATGGGGCTTTGCTGTAGTTTATTTAAATTGTAGTTTTAAATTTCACAGCTCACATTTTGTGTGTGTCCAGTTAAAAACTATGAGTCACTCTGCTTCCAGGGGAGCTGCGCTTGACAGGTTTAGTGTACACTGGGTAAAATCGGAGCTTAATCAGAGATTACAGGCCAGATGATGGAGTTCATATGTTTGTATGTGTATTACATCTGTTAAAATGAACAACAGACTTGTGAACTCCAGGGGCAGTTAATTTTTTTTAAAAATTCATATTAGGTTTTAAGCTACTTTAGAGGCCAATATTAATCCCCAAATAAATGGTTGTGAAAAATGATCCTGTCACCAGGTTTTATTGCTATTTATTTAACTTGTATCCTGGCTACTAGAATAGTCAAGAAACTAGTCAATACCTGCATCCCCATTATATATTATGCATTCAGTGGTGTTCCTAGAGATTACTGGGCCCCATGCAAAATCCTAATGTGGCCCCCCACCACCCTAACAGTGACTACTGCTACTACTACTACTCAAAGTTATTCATCCCCCTGGCCCTAGAACTGATATAAAAATACAATAACAGTTAATCCCAGTTTCAAACCCCAGAACAGAAAATAGTACCCAAATGTCTGACACGTTATTTTTTGCCATTTTGCAGCATAAAAAAGATACCAAAAAAAGATTTTTTTTTTTAAACAGAAGTTAATTTTTAAGTGCATGAAAACAAAAAATCATACAAATTGGTATCCTGTGATCACACCAATCCAAGGAATCCCTTGGAGTGCAAGTAAAAGCCATAAAAAGGTCACAAGAAAATGTGTAAATGCATTTTGTCACATTTACTGCATCATACTACATGTCATAGAATACGTTACGCAGAAAATAAGCCCTCACACAGCGCTGTACATGGTATTAAAAAAGGTATAGATTTTCAAAGTGAGCAGTAAATTACAAAAGCACAAAAAGGGTTAAGTCATTAAATACTACACACATATATAATACATACTCACATACATAATACAGCTAAGGGGTGCTGTCCCAAGTTAGCATTTTGCACTAGGTGCAATACAACAATACAAGACACTGGGCAATGATTGCCCTTTACATGCATTTGCATACAAACGATTGGCTGTTGCCCACCCAGTGTAAAGTGCTAACGTGGGACAGCAACCCTTCCTGACATACCGCAAACTTGTATAATTACAAATACAAATATGTATTACACAATTTCTCACATATCAGTGCATACACCCTCTACACAGATGCATTAGATCTACATATGTATATAGCATATATTAATGCACATACCATATTGCACATTTTCACACAAATACTCGTGGTGTATATGTACAAAATCACATATGCTGTACATTATATGACACACACTCACACACTCCCAAATGACACTGTAAGATGACCCGTGAAGAAAGAAACATCCAGGAAGAACATAGTGTGGACCCACAGCATGTGCTGGATTTCCTTCATTGCTGCTCCTGACCCAACAGCTCCTGGCTGCTGTCACAGTACGCAGGGGAACAAAAATGCTTTCTTCATTAGGTGTACACTGCTGCCGGGAACAGCATGGACCATAGGTCCCCAGCTCCATGAATGTCCAGGGGCCTGGACTCTCTGCATCTTAGCATCAGACAGGGGAGCCCGAGCTTCCACAGTGTTCCGCCATGTGCTCCATGCGCTGTACCTACTTCTCATGCATGCACACATGGCAGAGCTGTGGACCCTTCTGTACAGGCCCGGTCACAGTCGCATCCTCTGCAACTGCAATCATTACACCCATGTATGCATTGGGTTTACCATATTCATTCATTTCTAATGCTGAAGAAAATAGAACATTCAAGATTCGATCCTCTGAAGCTCCTCGAATATTTTAAAAATTCAGTTCTGGAGGAATCAAGAAGGTTTGAAATTATATTGCTCCATTGTTCTGGGAATTGGCCCTGACATATTTGTTCATTTACTACAATTTTTTTTCATTATGTTTACTTGGGTCAGAGTTAATGTTAGAATTGGGGGTGGGGTTTTAACACTTAACTAACCCTCGCCCCTAACGTTAACACTAATCATAACCCAAATTCTCTTTTAGAAGATCACTATTTTAGAGGATTAGAGGGGGGTTAAACAATTTCCATCAGTTAAATTGGAGCAACATTGGTTCTTCAATCGAATCAGAAGAAATCCGATGTGATTCAGTGTCGAAAATTGGCCGATTCTTTCAATAGATTGCTTTTTCTGTTTAGAAAATATGACTAATTGACACTGGGGTGACCTTTCAAACATGTATGATCCTGCAAATTCACAAGAGTGAAAACGTGCACTGACTGATCAAAAACCCCCCATTTATACTGATTACTACTCTTTATGAAAACAACAAGAAAGTGCCATACATCAGTGCATCAATACATATGTGGCTCCTTCCAACCTTACAAGCAACACACTTATGTCTCAAGCACAGGAAATTGCAGGAAAAATTACAGTTTAACTCGCACCCGCAAGGCCTAGGAGATTTTGCACAATAATGCATATGCCTCAAGTATAAAGACAAGCTACGAGATTTTATATCTCCAGTATAACTGAAGAATTAAATTTGTGAAAATGGAACAGACTGACTGGATAACATATCAATGTTTTTGTTGTGGTCAGTCTGTAATAATCATTACCTCTATCATCCTGCTACATTGCTCTGGGACTGAAGGAGTTGTTATAAAGCTTCAGTGATACTTCTGAAACATTTGCTGTGCTGCAAGGAATCATTCCAAGACAGGTCATTCATCGCACTGGGGTCATGATAAAATTAATAAATTATTTTGAGGGATATCGACAGAGCAACAAATTAGCTTTGCTGACCATAAAAACAACGATGACAACATGGTGTATTTCTACACATGGTTCAGGATAGTGATACAATGGGGCACATTACTTACACTGTCCTGTCAGTGATCCCCGCTGTGTGTTGTATGACGATCATGGACTCCAGCGCGATCACTAAGATCGTGCGTCCGGTTCCCTGCATGTGTTACTTCCCGCTCAGTTCCACCGGAGTTCACCTTCTTCTTCCTGGTGCATGTAAGTGTATATCTTGCAACACAAGTTGAATGTTAAATCCCGTGCTCAGTCCGAATCGTCCGGCGGCCATCCCCCGATTTCTGTCGCATGAAAGCCGGCACCGATACAACAAAATCCAATCGCGTGAGACACAATCCCCTTCTAAATGCTGTCCCGGCGGCGCAATCCCTGAAAAGCCGGAGAATCCGACGGAAATGCGGCCATGGGACCCTTAGTAAATAAGCCCCATATGTCAGTTGCATTGCTTAACCATTGTGATACTAAAAATGAAAGCAATGTAAAGCATTGACCTTGACTGGCAAATGAAGTGGCACACTCAAAACCAAATGTATGGATGAAACACCTTCTCGCCTTGTGTCCACGTGCTCCTTCCAAATGTAACATCCATAATGTGCTATTCACCATGGAATGGCAGACTTGTTATGCTTTATACACTTGTATACATAAAGCCTTTACTGCCATATTACTCCCCCAATAAAAAGTTGTACAAATAGTGTCTGAGCTAGAAAGTTCAATACTCTCCTCTGTTTGTATGCCATAATACATTTCCAGATACAGCAAGAACCATTCCCCTGTCTTGAACATACTTGATTCATAAACTGCCAACCCTGTCGGTATAGCATCCTATAGGAATTATCAGCATCTTTAACGCAATCTTGTTGTATGTACAACTTTGGTGAGTGACAGAACTTTGACACAGTTTGTGAGGTTTGACTCAACATGCCTGTCTGGGATGTCTCAGCCCTTGTCTGTCCGCCTGTGGCACAATCTCGAAAATGTTCCAGCACCAGTAAAACTTACAAAAATGTATCTTCATGCCAACTTGCTTTTTGAGTTGAACATTAGCCATTTATTTTTTATTAATCTATTTATTTGCTTTCTTCATTGTACACTAGACAAAAACCATTTGTGGTTACTAAATAGACAAATATGAGACATGGCTAACATGGATTTCCATAGGGTTATAGAACTATGATGGCATCCAGGACCATATTCTTGGGAGAACTCTTCAGCTATTGCTCGATAAAGTGCTCTCATAGTTTACGTCATACTGTATACCACTGTATGTAACAGCCAGGCCCACAATTGGGATGAGTTGGCTTGTTTCATGGGGAGAGAGCACTAGCTAGGTATTGTTCCTGCGCCGTGGTACCTAAAGCTCTGAAATATCTGCCACACATGTGTCATATAGGCTGGATACCTTGTTACAGACTTTGCATTAGGGTTCATAAGCTTCAAGGAACACTCCTGACTCCATACTCCAAACTTGCCCTATTTAGCCAAACACCATTATGACACTAGCACATAGCAATAATCAGAAAAAAATCCTTTTTTCAGTGCTTGGCCTTTCACACTAGTAACAGCCCAGCAAATAACTGCATCCCATATTCTTGCTTTGTCATTTAACTTGTGTCTATATATAAACTCTATCAGGTTCTGTGCGGTGAAACCACCCATAGATTCTGTTCCATCTGCACTTTTATATACTCATTGCATGTAACAGGCAGTGGGGCCATCATCATTCTCCATACCCACTTCCTAAAATATGGAAGAACTGAAAGTTCTGACAGTTTATTGTTTATCGGTCATTTGCTTTTCAGTACTCTGAAAAGACAATCTTTTTACATAGAAAAAAAGTTAAAAAATACATTATTGTAATAACTGATTGTTAAATCTATTAGTAACCTAAATTACTGCTGTGTTTAAATCCAGAGGTTGCAGGCATTCAAATTGCACCATAATCTTAACTGACTGCACTGTACGCAAGGACCCAGGCGCCCACATCCCTCCCCAGGAGACTGGGAAAAACGGGGGAGAATTTCATCAGTTATTAATATAGTTCTCAGCACTTTTCATTGGGGGTGTAAGGGCTTTTTTGAGAGTTGTTTTGACATTTTAGGGGATACAATACAGATATTTTGCTTCTATTACAGCTAATCAGTGAAACTTACAATATTCATTTTCCTTAAAGGGGTTTTCCACTTTCCGCAAATAATTGATATGTTTTGTGTAAGGAAAAGTTGCACAATTTTCCAATATACTTTCTGTCTCAATTCCTAGCCGCATTCAAGATCTCTGCTTGCTGCCCTTCTTTAAAAAGCTTCTCTGTTTAGATCCAGTGAGTAGAAGTCTGTCCATGGTCATGTGATGGACTGGTAGGTGCACAAACTGTTAGTATCATTAGTCTCTGTGATAATAATGGCAAGTGCACCTGCGTGTCCATCGCATGACCATGGACAGATCGCTATCCACTGGACGTAAACATAGAAGCTTCTTATAGAATGAAAGCAAGCAGAGATCTAGAAAATGGTGAGGAATTTATACTGGAAGTATATGGGAAATTTTATGTACGTTTTCATTACACAAACCATATCAATTGTTTGCTGAAAGTGGACAACCCCTTTAAGCATTCAAGAATTCAAAATGGCAAAAATGAATTTGGCATTATCCAAGTTAGTGCTTCTATATAGGCTGGCATTATTGAGTACTACTACATATGCAGCAATGTAGGTACTGGAATAAATCTGGCAATGTGAGAGGTGGGACTATTATGAGGCAGCTAATTAAGGCAGTGAAAACTGTGAAAACTGGACAGTACGATGATTTTGAAAGTATAACCAGAATCTACAAATGTGGGGCCAACTTCTAAAAATTAATTATGTTGCGGGACATCCTTCTGTTAAGAATGGACTCAATGGGGAATATTAACAGGGCTCTGTACCACGTCAGTGGCGTAGAAACCCTGAAATAATTGCAAATGCTAGCTTATAGGCAGCACTTCCGATTATTTTCCCCAATCTGCCACCTTCATGCCAGGGGTGGCGTGGAGATACGTGAAGGAGGGGGGCGCAAACAGGTTGTTGGCAAGGCCAGCGAGGAGTGGGCTAGAGCGGGGTGTTCCTGTCCCTGCGCCTGTAAACTCACTGCAGGCAAATACATAACCCCCATAAATAACCCCCAATAACCGGAAAGAAATGTAATCCCATAACATAATACATCCATGCATCCGTATTTCCTATCCCAGTACCCACTGTTGATATAGTGAATGTTTTACTGTGTGTTGAGTTTTTGGAAGATTTTCAATTACCAAGCAGAATAAAAACCTATCTGCTAATTACCTAACAATTACTAACTAATTACCATTTCTTACACAGATTATTAAGCAGCTAATAAAACTGTGAAACATGTATGTGGTTCCCAGTGTTGTCCTGTAACTCTATAAATGCCTTGTCCTGGATACAAATACAAATCAATTGGAAACTTTCTGATGAGAGCTCACTAGTAATCCCGTGCTTGTCACAGGCCGGCTAGTACTAATCTGTAGATAGGGAACCAGCAGGGACGGCTTGTCATGTCCATTACATTTCACTTTATGGCTGCAATCCAGGTGATTCCCTTTGGATTGATCATTTATTTTTCTGTCTGGTCACAATTTCTTGGTAATCTTGGTCACAAATACATGTCCAGAAAAAAGAAGACCACATCCAGCGGTGATCACTTCTGAGAATTTAACCCAAATACGTAATTGCCGCCCTGCCCCTTCCCTGTTCTGTCATAGCTTGGCTAAGAGCATATTCAGATAAATTTCTAACTCTAAGTAGCTTCATAAGATTGTATATGATTTAACTTCTATTCAAGGTCTCAACACAGCACTAGGCACACAAAAGTGTTTGGTATGTCACATGTGAAGTTTAGCTGATTATTAGTTTTACAAGCTAATTATTATTCTCCTTATGAATGAAGAATATGATAGATGGGAAGGCACGAGTGCTGTGGTTGGCAAAAATGTATTCTGTTCAAAGGTCTTGCAGTTAAATATGACAGATTAAATATGACAGATAAACTAGACAGGCAGAAAGATAAATTATGTAAGCAAATCAATTAAACTTAATTTTCCATGTTTTTATCTCTACTTTATCTTCGGTTCCATTCACGCCTCCAGTACATTAAATCACATCAGTCCCTCTCTTTTTCCGTCATTTATGTAAAACTCGTTTTAACAATTTGCCTTATTACGTCATATTAATGCATCTTGTTCTCTGGTGCAAAAAACCTTGCTCTAAAAACATCTGCTGTCTCTCTCTGCTCCTTCTTCTACAACAGGGACATCTCTTCCAACCCTGGTGGACCATCAACTTCTTTCCAGTCACACTAAGAAATCCTAAAAAATATATACATGTTTTCCTTCTACTTCTCCTCCTTTTATGATTTCCAATATTCATGGATATAAGACTAATGTCTTGGCATGGCATTTGTTCATGGACAGTAAGAGATCACCAAGTTTAATAGAGCACAGGAGAAAACAGCATAATGCTAATTCTCAAGAATTGAATAAGGACCCCTACTGTGAGTGTGCGGGTGACTTCTTGGGAATGGCAGTCACTTACTCCTCATTTCTTCCTAATGTCAGAAGCGACAGAGCGCACAGCACATAGACTGCAGCAAAGAGAGGCAAGGTAAGCACCTAATTCTGGTGAGGGTAAATACAGTGGGTACCCGGAATGTCCTCACCTTACCCTTCTAGCAGAAAATTGTGTGTGTTGCACCTATAATGACTCCTTACAGAGTGATCATTAAAGCACTTTTCCAGTTCCTATTTCTATGACTCAATCACCTGGTGCTTGTTTGACACCTCCAGCCTTGCCATAAGTACGCAACTCTTCTTGCTCCTGTGATTGTTGGGTCACATGACCAACAACACTTCTGGCCCAACATGGGACAGTATCACAAAGTCCAATGTGACCTGGCAGGCTCCCTTCCTGACCCTTGAACATAAGATATAAAAGACATATACATACAATGCAAAAAATAAACAGTTTGGTAAAGTAAACAGAAGAATACCAAACCTGAATACATTGGGGCACATTTACTAAGGGTCACAAGCTGCACTTTAGTTAAACTTCTTCATGGCTAAAACGGCTTGCACAGTTGTTTAAGAAGTGTATGCGCTGCTATTGTGGTGCACGCGACCCTTTTGTGCGCAGCTACGCTGACTTCCATACATTAGGGGGGGTGCCGTTGGACGGTCTGACTGATTCGGACTGAGAGCTGTATTTAACTTTGAAATTGCGTTGCACGCCCCATGTTAGAGATGCACCACAAAAAAAGATGATGAACTCTGTCGGACCTGAGTCAGGCTCACATTTTTAGTGAATCTCTGCATGCAGCATTATAGACGGATAGTGCACTTTCAGTGAACTCGAGCGGCATTGTAAGTAAATGTGCCCCATGATGTGACTTTGTAAGGCATGATAATGTGTATACAGTGTCGTTCTTCATTGATTACTTAAAACATTGGGGCTCATTTACTAAGGGTCCTGCGGCCGCACTTTGGTCAGATAGTCCGATGATTTCCGATCCGCACCGCATTTAGCAGAGGATTTTGGCGCACGCCAGGGGCAGGGGCGGGCCGATCTGACTGATTCAGACAAATGAACTCCGCAGGACCTGATCGGGGAAGCAACACATGCAGGATATCGGATGCATGATCTACGTGAATCGCGGCAGAATTCATCCTCGTCGGACATTCCGGATCGGGGAGGGACCGGGTAAGTAAATGTGCCCCTTTGTCTGCACCTGCAGCTGAATAACATAAATGCTGACCTCAAGGATGTAATGCTGATGAGAGATACCTCTCTTTTATCTACAAATCTATAAATCAGCAGACACCCTCCTCTATAGCAGAAGTGGTATCTCTGTTCAGTTGGATTCATATATAAGGTAGTCACTCATTACAGCAACATAAACCTTATTTCTGCAAAGAAAATTAATATAAAGAACAAAAATCTAAAGTTAAACATGGCATATGAGCAAAACTCCAAATAGAACTAGGAAACACTCTATTAACATTTGCGCTGACAAAACGCAACCGTTAATGCATGTGTTAACACATATCTTAACACAGCGTTGATAAACATGTGTGAATGGCATGTTAACAAGTGTTAACACATGTGTTAACACCACATTAAAAGTTGTGTTTTGTAAATGCAAATGTTAACAGCTATTTAAATATTTCTCTTCAGCTGTTGCAATGTGTTTTGAAATGCATGCATTAAATGCCAAGTGGGAATCCATTAACAATTAAAGAGTTTTTGAAGTCCTCCTGTAGCTGGCAGTATGATGGGACACCATGGTTGCTTGGGCACATGCTTGAGACTTGCAGGAAGTCTAAGACAACTGGGAGGAGATGCAGTGTGAGGAGTATTTAAATACTGCCCACATGATGTGATTTAGGCCACGGACATTGTGACTGGTTGGGGCTTCTTTACAGCTTAATTGTTACAGGAAAACAAAGGGCATTATTATTAACATTATACTGTGATCAGGGCCGGATTAAGGTTGGTGGCGGCCTCTGGGTGGCCCCTCTTTGAATGTAGTCCAGAATGTAGCTATATACTGCTCCCCAGCAATAACTATATACAGCCTCCCCTGTAATCACTATATACAGCGCCCAGTATTCACTATATACAGCACCTCAGGAATCACTATATACAGCTCCCCCAGCAATCACTATATACAGTTCCCCCAGCAATAACTATATAAAGCCCCCCAGCAATCGCTATATACAACTGTAAAAGTCAGTGGTCTCTACAGCAATGGGGGATATGATGGCACTATATAAATAAAACTTTATTCTTATTAATAAAAAACTGTAAAATAAATTACAACAGTTGCATGGCACATACTGGGGCACATTATCTAAATGCTTTGCGCCAGTTTTCTGTTGGACTTGGCACATTCTTTTAGGTGTAAACTGCTTGCACAGGTATTTAAGAAGTGGCCGCATCACTATTGTGTCGCATGCCACCGTTTTGTGGCGCAGCTGCACTAGGCACCATGTGGAACAAATTAGGGGGCACTCCGGCGCTCAGTCTGACCGTGCACCTGATTTAACATGCAAATTGTGTTGCAAACCCTGCATCTGATTTAACATTGATTTTCGGTTAAAAGGGCACAAATATTTGTGTAAAATCTCCAATCCGTACCATGTTTGGGAAGGACAACGGTATGATTTGCGTAAAAAAAATTTGCCTAAAACGTCTAAATAATACCCTTCATTTGAGAAAGATCTGAGACTACAATGTTTTATCTTCAGGTTTTTTCTGTCTCTTTTGAAACATTTTTGGCGCATTGCATTATTTGCACCTTTTTGGGGCCATTTTGAAATTAGACAAATTTATCTTCTATTCCAGATGTGCTAAATGTCACAAATGACATTTATCATTTCAAATTGTTTACTATTTGCAACATTTTTTGGCGCAAAAAACTACAGACGAAACCATACTAAGAGAAAACGTAGAAAATAGAAAGAAGTCACTGAGACATTTGTGTGACATTTTTGAGACATTTGTAACAAATCTGAGATCTGGAAAAAAAAAACATTTAACACATGGAAAAAGTGAAATTGATAAATTACCAAAGAAGCAGACGGAAAACAGACAGGCAAAAAATACGCCAAAATAAACAGAGATATGATAAATTATAAAGGTATACCACAAAAAAGTTGTCAACTCTGTCGGGCCAGTGCAGGGAAGTGATAGATTCATGTTTTCTGGCGCACGTTCTTAATGAATCTGTTGCACCCAGCATTATACCCAGGCAGAGCACTTTTAGTGCAGTTTCCCACATTCTTAGTAAATGTGCCCCAATGTATCAAAATGATCATATTTTTAATGAAAAATGAACATTCTCTACACAGATGAACATATATATGAGGGGGAATCAAATTAGTAATGTGTGACTCAACTGTCCCCTTATAACAGGTGTAGGAGAAAACATTTTAAGAAACCATCCCCTGCATGATTGACCATTGTATTATCTTCCAAGAGATAACTCCTGGCATGACATTTCATATATATTATTTCACAATAGTGATTTTACCATATCACATCCTTACATCCCATCAGTAATAGTACAATGTGCGGTTTCTGTTTGTTACGGGAACAGGTTTCAGTGAAGTCTGAAGTCTTGCAAACGGCATAAGGGATTATCTGATGTTCATCACAAGCTGGAGAGAATACATTGTGGTTTTGGGACTGACAGCGTGATGTGTAACTTCCCGGCAGTTACAGCATATATGTTCTAAGCTACAAGAATTTCTAGTAAGTCTTTTATTAGAACACAAAAGAGAACAAATGAATGGATAGGGGGACCCTAAGGAAAATTCATATGTATAGAAAAGTAAAGAATTTTAGCAATAAAGTGAATGTCCAAGATGATTTCCTGAGAAAAGTCACTGGGGCATTTATCATGTCAAAGCATCCACTATGGAGAGAAGAGCTGGAGTCAACGTGTAGCTGTGAAATGGCTGCACCGATATTAAGTGGTACCATCATGTGGTTGCATACAGAGAAAATGGTGATGTATAAAGACATGACATGGCCAGATGGTTGCACAAAAACACAAAGGATTAATGCAACTAGGTAATATACAGGGGTTGCATGGCCATGAGTACTAAAGCAGAAGGCATAGCACCTGCTAAGGGGGGTGGGGGCATACTAGGAGAACTAAATGCTGAAGGTGGCATGGAAAATTTGACACAGCCCAACTGAGTTTTATTATATAACTGAATATCAAGTAACCCTTCACTGCAGAATTCTTTTTTATTTTTCATTATTCCTAAACTTTTATACCATGGTCTACATTGTTCCTGTGCTGTGGCTGTTATTATTGTAATATTAGTAGATTATCATTGTACTGTTACATTTTTGTGTTTAATATATGAAGGTTTTATCTACAGTGGCGGAGTGGCGGAGTCACAGGGCCTGGCATGGACTGTTTACAATGCACAGCCTGGTCGCCATATTTGCCATATTTATCAGGAAGCCTGAGCCTCCTCACGTATCGGCCAGTGCCAAAGGGGCAGGACCTTCATTATACAGGTATATAAATGATATATGTACCCCTTTGTGTGTATTATCCCTGTACTGTGGCAAGACTGTGTTTATTATCCCTGTACTATGACATCACTGTGTCTATAATCCCTCTACTGTGACCTTTTGTAATATGACTTTGCTGCCCTCATTATCCCTGTACGGTGACATTACTGTGTGTATTATTACTGTAATGAGACATCACTGTGTGCATTATTCCTGTTCTTTGACATCACTGCACTGATTATGCATGCACTGTAACATCACCACAATATGTGTTACACTGTATATCATTAATGTTTAAAATGTGTTGCTGAAAGTGTAATGTTGTAGTGGGGGCCCCATTTCAGGTTTTGCTAAGGGACCCATTGGCCGCTATTTACCAAGATAAGAAGCACACAGGCAATATAACGCACAGAGGTATCTTAAGATGTGATAATCACTGCCAGGGTTGGCGCCAGTTATCAGTAGGCCTGTGGGCGACAGAGCCTCAGTGGGCCCCTTTACAGTGAACTAATATGGCGCCATTAAAAATTCAGAAACTAAAAGAGTCTCCTGTTTCCTAGTTTATCATATCAAACAGCCCCCTCATGGTTATTTTATAATAGCCCCCCTCACACCCTATATATTCATTAGAAATAGCCCTCTCTACCCCATAGATTCCTTATGTACAGCCCAGGGCTGATTCTAGCATATCTGCTGCCGGAGGTGAATATTAAAATGCTGCCCCCCACACTCCTGTTCCATTGCCCGCTCCCTGTTCAGTAAATGCTGAAAACTTTACTAACAATCAACATCCCCACAGACAGGCTCACTGACACTCTGTGACTGACTACAGGTTCTGAGAGTCATTAGTGGCATCTAGTACCTTATAGATGACAATATCTTCCATCAGAATGTTTTTATTCCGGGCTCTCCAATCCATCACGTATCACTGATGAGTTCACAGATGTCTTCAGCTCAGTGCAGCATATCTCCACCCGGCGTCCCTAAAAATACCACAGTCACTTACAGTATAGAACGAAGCCTTATGTGTGTAAGCAGGCCTTCTGAGTGCTCCGTTGATATTGACACGAATAACGAGCACCATCTGAAGTACGAGATGGGAAGGGACTCGGATGGCATTTTTCTAAAGGGTAGGGAACATATGGTTCGGGAAATAAATAATATTGGGAATACAAAATAATATGTGTAAATAATAATAAACATATAAAATAAATGTTGTACTAAATTAATTGAAAAGAATGGACTTACTGAATAAGCTAGCCAGATATAAGTTCATGCACACATCTGCAATTCTACAAATCTACTTTCTGTTCCGAGACGTATATTATAATCCCGACATGTTAGCAATGTGTCAAATGAACCATTGGAAGAATAGAATATAAGCAATTGAACACAGGATCATTTAAGTGAAAGAAAAAACAAACACAGTTGAAGAAAGATTGCAGGATGTTCGAGAACATCTGACTTACTGTGTCGAAGCTGGAGATTCCAGCGCTCGACAGACTGCTTCCGCGGAAGGAGCACATTCGCCTTGCTCTTTTGCTCTTCTCCTACCACTTGAATTCCTCCCACTATTTTGCTCCCTTGCCCATTAATTCTATCACCTCTATGTCCCCAGTCTCCGTTTGCCCCTCGATCCGATTTGTCTCCGTGCCATATCCCGCCTCCACTTCGTATGCCCCATATGGTCTCCGTGTAAGCCAGCGATGTCTCACGTTAGGTATTTGTACTGATCGCGGAGCTTGATCGAAGATGACTCCAATGCCCCGAGTTGTCTCAAGAAATTGCCCCGATAAGCTCAACGATATTTGCCCTCCGGATGTCTAGGTTTTGCCCGAGGCTCGTCCGCCTTGCCCCGATGTTGTCTGGTGCCCCTATGTGTCTCCGTGGTTGCCAGACTTTTTTTGACCCTATATCTCCGTGCCGGGCACAGCTCGCTACGCCTCAGTGCGCAGCTGCGCAGATGTCTTCCGTCGCCACTGCCCGATGTCCGATGCGCGCTCTCGCCCCGAGTGTTGTCTCTGTGCTGATCCGCGGGGCTTGTCTATTCTAGTCTCTGTGGCTGCTCCCCGTTTGTACTAGTGTCTTGATCACAGTTGTTCTTCAGGCGGTTCTTCACAGATATTCTATATTGTCTTCTTCAACATACTATTTGTTCGCACGCTATCCGCGGCCGTTATCTATACTGTTTGCCGACAAGTAAGCAGATGCTCTGCCGCCGAACATCTGTAATCTAGTTCTTTCACTGTGTTCTTTACGCTGATTCTGTTGTTTTTTTTCACTATATTAAATGATCTTGTGTTCCACAGGGTTTCATGTTTTTATTCTATTTCTGCATGTTCTTTTTCACTGTGGTTGTTTTTTTAATATGTAAATGCTCGTATCTCTGAGCGAGGGAAATATGCACTGAGTTGCCGCCATGTGATTGGCTGATTAGAAATTAAGTGTTAACGAGCAGTTGGACAGGTGTACCTAATAAAGTGGCCGGTGAGTGTAGATACATAGATAGATAATTTTTGTTGGTTTATTCGTATCACAAAATGATGATTTAGGGAAAACATATGCACATGAAGAAAATAATTAACTATATACATAAATGAATGAGAATTTAAATGCATGATCAATTCATAAGCAATTCATAAATAAATATAGAAGTACATGAATGAGTATGTAAATGCATGATCAATTCATATGTAATTTATGCTCTCATATACACTAGAAATAAAATAGATGCCTGATGGATAATGGGGGGGTTGGTTAGGTACTCGTTTAGAAAGGTGCCTGTTTCCCCAAGGTGTAATAATGGTTTGAAGCAAGATGCACTAACGATTCAGGGTGCTCAGTGAATGTATTGTGCCCAGAGATCTTATGGTAGTTGTTTGACTTACCTAGTCTTATGTGCAAGGATCGTAGTGTGGCTGCTGTGTATCGAACGAGTTTAAACTGCATGCGCCTGGTTCTGGCTCACTGGACATAACTATCGAACATAAGAAGAACACCCAAAAGGAGACAATCCCAGCTTCCCTGGTCTCAGCCTCGGTGCACATTACCACATCCACGCCATAGGATCCACGCAATGCAAAAGATAAGCAAAAGGTTCGGCACTCGGAAGAAGCCACCAGGATAAATAAAATGTAGTTTCTCTTTATTTCAGTTTCAGAAACATAACAGCTTTAGTGCATACGATCAACGCGTTTTAACGCAGTGCGTCTTGATCTAATAACACAAGTTCGGCTGATTTATTTAAAACCACCTGTGTTGATGATGTCACAGGAGGAAACACGCCCTTCCTGGTAATGCCTCCTGGAGACACCAGCAACATGGTGAATATACAACATATATTAAACATACAAAATTAAACAAAACAAAACAAAAAATTCGAGTACATTGGGACATACTATACAAGTTACAGAATATACGAACCACAGAACAAGCCACTTCATGTCACCATCAAAAAAAAAAAAATCACATTTTACCATTATATTTATCATCAAATTATCTACACAAATGCAAATCATTTAATGTCAGTCTTACTGAAGGTTATGATACAAGATAAATGTACTTTAAAAGAGCAGGAATTCCTTCAATTTGGTATGGCACAAATAACCGAACATAAAAAACAGATGTGAACCATTTTTAGAGACCAATTCACACAGTGCTTGTGAATTGACATAGTAGAACTTCCCTGTGCATTAACGATTATAGCACCTTTTAACAGGGCATATAGAACAATCTGAATGAACCTCCCATAAACCGAGACGGAACCTATTCTATACAATTGATGTAGCATATGTTATTTTTTAATTTTTTATTGTTATTATTTATTGCTTATTATTTTTTATTATTATATCAAAATGCAACAAAAACACTATAATCATTATCACTATAAGTAGATACAAACAAAACCTCCTTTAGTCACATATTTAGTCACATAGTCATTGTGTGAAACTGTCCAAATAAAGAACAGGTCGTCGATGTATCTGCGATTGGAAAATGTATGGTGGGGGAATGGGTGTTGTGATAGGATAAACTGATCTGCCAAAATTCCCATAAAGAGATTTGCATAGGACCCAGCCACCGTTGTGGAGCCATATCAAAAGAAGTTGTTTTCCAGTATAATCGTCAGAAGGGATATCAGAAGGTTTTTGAACTCTATAGGGAGTTTGGGATCCTTATTTGGAAAGTATGATGTGCATTTGATTCCTTTCTCATGGTTGATGTTGGAATAAAGGGCACTGACATCTATTGTTAGGAAAGTGAAATCTTTCCATGGTTTCTAGCTCTCTAATGAGATGGTCTGAATCTTTTAGGTAGCTTCATAGTTGTACAACGTAGTCTTGTAAGTGCAGGTCAAAAAAGTGTAAGATGTTGCTAGTTGGGGAACCTATGCCCGATATAATGGGTCTACCAGGTGGGTTTTTGTCATTTTTGGGGGGTTTTGGTGGAAAATAGAAGTAGGGTGTAGTAGGAAAGGGTATGAAAAGAAATTTATTCTTCTTTAGTGATGGTCTTTTGTTTGAGGGCTATATCCAAAAGTTGAAACCAGGTCCCGGTTTTCTTTAAGATCTTTTAACGCTTTGCGTTGTGTTGGTCGTAGGTTTCCTCTGTGGATTCTGGGATTCTTTGGGGCTGTTGTTGTGGTCAGTTCCTTAAAATCCTGTAGAGGATAAAATTTGGATTTGTTTTTGATTTTTGTGGGGCAGATGTAAATATCCTTTGTAGGTTCCTCACTGTTCGTGTCGTGGTCTGAAGCTATGTGATGTTTTCTCTTGAAGTGCTTGTTTTGGTTTTATTGCAAGAAGTAATAACGTTTTAGGTTGAGTTTCCTTATGAATTGATAAATGTCCAGAAAGAGATCAAACTCTTTCGGAAGGCTATTTGGACTGTAAGAGAGGCATTCGATAGGAGTTCTTGGTTAGAGAGTAGTTTGTCAGGTTGAAAACTTTTAATGTGGTATCTTGTTGGGTGGTCTCAGTTTTGGTATGGTTCCGGTTCTGTTGCCTTCATTTACAGCCTCCTCTTTTTCCTTGTTTGGTACTTTTCTTTTGATTCACAGGTTGAAAAAAAGACTCTATGTTCTTGGTCCTCATGATCTGTTTACAAACCCCTTTGTTTGGAATTGCGGTCATTTATGTTTACAATTTGGGTTTCTGTGTTAGGAGGTTCTTGTGTAGAAGTAGGTTGGGAATAAGGGTGTAGAGGGAGATCTAGTAAAGTATTGATGGAAGAGGTGTTTACAGTGTGATACATTGTTTGTGGGTGTGGTCATTGGAGAGGACCTTTTGACCAGGGAGTTTACAGTATTCAATTGGCTCCTAATCTTGTTAGAGGTTTCAGGATGGGAATTTGGGTTTGATAGGCTTCTAATGTCAGCCCTTATTTGGCTTTATGTGAAAAAAGGACATCCCTTTCTTTTCTCTCCATGGTTAGTGGGGTAGGAAGGGGACTGTTGTTGAGGGTTGGGCTTGGTGGGATCCGGTTTGGGGAATTCTATCTCATAACCCTTTGGTGGGTGTGGGGATCTGTGGTGGTGTTGATGGTAGGTATTTGTTTGCTTGGTTGTTGATGCTGGGATTTTTTCATGAATTGATCATGCATTTACATACTCATTCATTTATGTATATATTTATTTATTTGCTTCATGTTCATATGTTTTCCCTAAATCATCATTTTGTGATACGAATAAACCAACTAAAATTATCTATCTATCTATTTATGTATTTATCTATGTATGTATTTATAGACACTTTTACATATTAGACACTTTTTACATATCCACATCATTTATGTACTCCACTGTTCTATGTATTGATACAATAACTCCTCCTCCTCGCCCATAGTGAACATAGGCCATCCAGTGGATTACATGAGTATATGTACATATCATATTAGTTTTAAGCTCATACATTTATCTGTGTATCGATCTACTCTATTAATCTCATCCATTTATTTAAAATGTACTATTAATTTAACTGTGTATTGTACTAGACCTGATGAAGCACTTGTCCCTGTATATGATCAATATTGTTGTACAAGGACACCACATCAAACTAAACAAGTCTTACATTTAGATAGCCCTCTAAGTTGATGTCTAGTAAGTTACATAAAAAATCTGCAACGTCCTTAATATGTGAGACCCCATTAGTAGCCAACTATTAAAGCTATCAACTGTCAACTGTCATGCCATCTTGAAATACATTTTTCACCTGAATTTTCACTGAAACCTGGGAATACTGCCTGTTTTCATATTTGAGTTAGATTCCCATTCTATTTAAATAAGACTTTATTTGTCCTGAAATTAATTTTGGCAAAAAATGTTTAAACCAGGGGCACTTACTCATAGATCCTGGTACCATTACTATACTATTCTTGGGTGGGTCATCAATATGAGATATTTGGGTGTTGAACACATATTACCCAATCAAATCAGCTGTTCTGATCATTAATTGAGGATCCTGAAATATGTTTTAGAACATGTACTGTTGGATTCATAGTAAGGGCCCATGCACATGACTCTATGAGGGCCAGTGACATGGCTGCACAATTTGTGGCCGAATCATGGCCCCCATAGAGGTCTATGGCACACGGTCAGAGTGTGGTGAGCAACAACATAGTAATCAAGCCAGATGGCCATGCGACAAAATATAGGACATGTCCTATATTTAGCAATTTTTATGGTAAGGCCAGTGGAGAGCGTAGGGGTGAGGAGATTGCTTACTCCTCCTCCCTTCTCCATCAGGCCGTGTGCGACGCTTGGGTTATGGGCGGGATGAGCACACAGTTGTGTGCATGAGGCCTTACTGCTAGGTTTTATTCAAGCATATATAAAAATATTAACAATACATTTTGATAAAACTATTTCTTTGATTACAGTATTATTATTTTTTTGACTACAGTATTATTACTTAAATGTATTTTCAAGGAATCAATAACATGCAGAGAAGATTTTCTTCACAAAAATTGGTAAAGGTCTTTTCTTTGAATTTCTTTACATCCATTTCAAGGTAAAAGCTATTTGTATACAGATCCGATTTTACGTATGTATGAAAGGAAACAAAATAATTTCAAACAATTATAATATAGTATTTAAGAAGTGTAGTGAAAAACCTTTGTAATAAACAATTAATGATTGATCTGAAATGCAAACATTGTTTTCTACAATAACTACTATAGAGAGATTCGAAAGCCCTGCATTTCACTGTCATTTACAAGAAAAATCACAGTGAATATAATTAGAGATGTCCTATGGCGTACAAATCCCCCCAAAACAATGCCTTATGACAAGAAGCCCAATTAAATCATCACCACAGTAGGCAATAGAATTTAATAAGGAAAATACATTTTTCTTGTGAACAGCAAGGCCAGTAGTGCACAATTTAAAATTGCTAACTCTTAAACTCTTATAACATTAAGAACAATCATCCTTTATAGTCAGAGGAAATTATTATAATTGTCAAAAACGATGTCTACAAATTTCTCTTAGCAGGCATGGCAGGTACTAGAAAGGTTAAAAACAAATACAGTGTAATTCCTGGAGAGAAATATAATACTTTATTAAATGGCAATTTCCTATGGAAAAATATTATATGTATAAAATGTAATATATGGATGTTCCAGGCGACATCAGGGTTGTTCCAGCAAAACAGTGTTCTGTGAGCATTCTAGGAGCTCTATAAATTTAAAACAACTCTTGTCCTTTAAAGCAAATCAACCACTTGAAAAAAGCAAAAACAACCTATAAATACTCACTCCTCTTGATGTTGATCTGGCGCTGTCCTCCGGTAGTCTTGACACGCCAGCATCACCTAGGAAAAAAACGTATAATTAGCAGCCCGCAGCAGGGGGACAAGATGTCCATGCATAATTAGCAGCCCAAAACACCGGACATCTTGTCCCCATCCTCCAGGCTGCTAATTATTAAGTTTGATTAAGTTTCTTTCCTAGGTGATGCTGGCGTGTCAAGACTAGTGGAGGACAGCACCGAGATTAACATCAAGAGGAACAGAGGTGAGTATTTCTAGAATTTTTTTGTTTTTTTTTAAATGGATTTGCTTTAAAAGTATGTTTACTATTGGGTTGCGGTCAATCAAAAGTTTTTTACCCTCTTTTGATGTACTAAATGAATACCATTTCGAAAATGCCAAAGGGTCAAAGGGTTGGAGTCCTAAAGACCTCTAAAGCTAAGTCTGCATCCGTATCAAAATTCATGGTTGAATAAGTCCTGTATGCAGGATTTTTGGGCGCCAAAGTGAAGGACAACGAAATTGATTCTCAATGGCCTTCGTTGTAATATATGGGAATTTTTGGGCTGCATTTATGCCTGTCATTTTACATTCTGTTATTTCAATGAAAGCCTCCATACAAATGTAGTCCAGAGCAGTGCTTTTGAAGATCATCTACCATCTAAATCAAGCACGATAAATAGATTCATAGATCCATGCACTGTGACTGTGAGAATCTTCTTATATTTGTTATCCATGGTCTCCTTCCTATGTCAACTATGTAAATTAGGATGATGAGGCTGAAGGTGTTACCAGAGCACCTGCGTGCTGCAGACTTTTACAGTGTGCAAGGAGCACTTCCGCTGTTTGCTGAAACTTCTTGTACTGCAGTGAGAGGGAGGGAGAAACTGCTGAGCAGGAACAGAGGTGTAGGGGGAGACAGTCTAGGTTCTTTGAATCTGCAGCATGGAGGGGCTCTGGTAAAACCCCCAGGGGCCATTCAGACTCATTAGCATAATTTAATACAATTATGTATTATGATAATTAGCTATTTTTAATAAAAAATAATTGTAGAAGGAGACCATAAATAACAAATTGTTTTCACATACTTGAATTTGATGATGGATTTCCTTTCATTCTGCTGACTACAAAAACATTGATGCCTCTGCACTTGCGTTTGAATCAGCCTCCCTCCTACAGAAAAATGGACCTACATTTGTGACTGGGTTAGTTTCAACAAAGTTACCCTAAGGTAACACTAAACCAATATGCCCATTATTATAACCTAACTTTTAATTTATAACTTTTATTAGTAAACAGCTATGGGCGGTTGTATAAGCAACTTTCATTTCTCCCAGTTGGCATACCCCTCATTACTGTTGGTGCACATGTGGTCTAGGGATGTATTCTTATTTTGTATGGGCATGCGTTAGCATAGTGGTAACACATGTTAATATATGTTAACATTGCGCTATTGCATGCTTTCTTTAACGCAATGTTAAAGGAAACCTACCATTTAGAATGGTAGGGGTAAGCTGTAAGTACCGAGCACCAGCTCAGGGTGTGCTGGTGCCGGTACTTACTTTTGTTAGTGTTATAAACTGCGGTATCGCGGTTTTAACACTTGTTAAACTTTATGGCAGAAGGGGTTTCGTCGCTGCGCGCGACCGTGCGCACGCAACTTCTCCGCTATTTCCAATGTAGGCGCGCGCACGATCGTGCGCATGCAGCGCTGAAGCCTCTCCTGCTCTAAAGTTTAAAAAGTGTTAAAACCGCGATACCGCGGTTTATAACACTAACGAAAGTTAGTACCGGCACCAGCTCACCCTGAGCTGGTGCTCGGTACTTACAGCTTACCCCTATCATTCTAAATGGTAGGTTTCCTTTAATGGCAAATCTCCTGTTCTTAGCTGATGCATTTGAAAATGCATGCGATACTGCCACATGTGAACGCATCCTAAAGCATGTCAACCTACACTAGGAATAATAAGATGAGGTTCCATATCCTACACTGTGCTGCGTGTGAAGGATATGATGGCAGTCATCTGATGGGAAGCCCGAGTCTTTATTTTGTGCATTCAACTTCATACGTAGATAGTTCTAATATATTCAAACTTTCAAACACAAATATCTCTGGTACATCCCATTCCTAGTATGTAATTGGATGACCTGAAGCATGTGATTAGTCACATGCTTATGACATCACGGCAGGTCCTGCAACTGTTGGGAGCTTTTACTGATAAGGATTGTGCATGTGCTAGTGGCCCCTCCACTCTCCTCCCCTCTGTCTAGCTACAGAATCACATGGCAACTAACCCATACAAAGACAGTCATAGAGATAAGGTACTTCTAGCTTCCTGCCTTCTAGTTGACAAATCGGTGAAGATAGCTAATGAGTGTAAATTATAGAATTGCATATTTGTGCTTAGTGCAGAACTAGGCAAAAGTTTTTATACTTTATAGTTATGCTTTAAGTCATGCCTTAATTTATGTATATAATTCAATGTTTATATAGAGCTAAACATATCAATAGACAAATATGAAAAGAGCTTGGGAAAGTATTATTTTTCATTACCTACTTACTACCAGCACTGCTCCCGAGGAGTTTCTATGTTACCTTTATCAGTGTATATATTTCTGTTGACATTTAGATAGCAGTCATAGTGAGTGATATTTAGCCTTTGAAGATCTTGCCCTTACAAATACATTGGTATTTGCAGTTGTTGATTTGAGTACACTATCAGACAAAAGGCAACACTTTATAAGGTATCACATTTTGTGCTGAGCTTTTAGAGATCCATGAATAATACGACAGTAAAAGAAAGTAGCCCCAAATAATTACTTGTTCCAACAAAGCTTTTAGCATTGCTGTAAAAGGTACGTAAACTTTTGAGACAGCATAGAAATAGCAATTTATCTAAACCAATCGCTTACACAGGAAAGGTGCATTACCATTATGACCTTTACAGACTTTGATATTCTGCACATAAATATAATCCATCTACTTAGCTGATCAGAGAAAACCTGGGAATGGATGGCCAACGCAGCATTATGAGCACCAGGATTTTCTGTATCCTTTTTTTTCAGGATTAATCATGAGATGGTTACGTTATTTACTGATATAAATGGAAATGAATACTGTGAATACTGATTCATTCTGAAAATAAATTGTACAACTGTAAATTATATTGATGCTGCATTTATAATGAAATTGAATTGAGCCTAGGGGAGATGATTGTGTGATTGTGAGAAGTCATATCTGAAGTTTAATGAATTTGGTTTCCAGTATCCTCTTTCTGCTGATGACACCCAACTATATACTTCTGCATGTAACATCACCCCTGCCTTACTGCAGAACACTAGTGATTGTCTCTGCCATCTTTAACATCATATAGTAAGTGAAGCCAAAGTACTCCTTTAACCCCTTACTGATGTGCGCCGTAATAGTACGGCATGCGTCGGGTCCCGCTGCATGGAGAGGGCTCACGGGCTGAGCCCTCTCCATAGCCAGTAAGTCTTTGTTGCATAAAGACAAAATGCCCAATCTATCAAAATATAATTACGGATTTTCCCTGTGTTTAATCCTGTAACGGAAAATAGCGCCCAAAGTCAAAAATTGCACTTTTTTGCCATTTTGAAAAATATTTAAAAAATCAATAAAAAGTGATCAAAAGGTTGTACAGTCCTAAAAAGTCCAGTGCATGGCATGGAATATTAAATAATGTCACTATGGCGTGCAATTTGTTATGCAGAAAACAAGCCATCACAGAGCTCTTTAAGTGTAAAAATAAAAAAAGTTATAGATTTATGATTGTGGGGAGTGAAAAATAGATATGAAAAAACAAAAAAGTTAAAGGTAATTACACTATTGGTTGACGTTTTGGCCAGTACATGGCGCTGTTCATTTGTAGTGATGTACACCACCAATTACTGCTCTCCTTAACTAACCCTGCTGTTTATAGGAAAAGACACCGAACGACTGGACAGTCCAGTCATTCGGTTCGCCAGTAAAGCCAGTCAGCTGAAGTTTGAGCGTGGACTTGCTACAATGGGCTACGGCATGCTAGCCGAAAAATGGTGATATACCTATGCCTTATGTCAATACTTAAACTAAAGAGTTATTTCCTACTATATATGGTCTAAGTGTCTTTTCCTATAAGTTTGCATATACCCCAAGCATGAGAGGCTTGGTTTACTAGACCAGTGTCCACACTCTGTTTACAAATACCGGAGCGTTTTTCTTATATACTAACCCTGCTGTTCACTGCTCCCTGTGTTTGACCTGTGTGAAGTTGGCCCTCCCCACCTTGTTCAAATCAGACAAAATTGGTGTCAAACGTTTGTGCTATGTTAGTGCTGGATTATGCATCAGAGGTCAACCAGCCCCCTCACATTACCCAAATCAAAAAAGACTGGTGCCAATAAATTGTGCTATGTTTGTGCTGCTCAAATTTTTGTTTGTGCTGCTTTTGTTTTGCAGATATTAATGAAAATTTAAAGGTCAAAAGTTCAGCCAGCCCCCCCCCTACATTAACTGACTCAAACAAAAGTAGTGTCAAACGTTACTGCTACGTTTGTGCTGGTTTATGCTGCTCAAATTTTTGTTCTGGCTGCTTTTGTTTTGAAGAGATTAATAAAAGTTTCCCGAGGTCATCAGAGGGCAACCAGCCCCCCCCCCATATTACCCAAATCAAGCAAGACTGGTGCCACTGATGCTACGTTTGTGCTGGTTTGAACTGCTCAAATTTTTGTTTGTGCTTCTTTTGTTTTGAGTTTTTAAGATATTAATGAAAATTTAAAGCTCAAAAGTTCAGCCAACCCCCCTCCACATTAACCGAATCAAACAAAATTGGTGTCAAACATTTGTGCTACATTTGCGCTAGTTTGTGCTGCAGAAATTATCGTTTGTGATGCTATCATTTTTAAGGTATTGATAATTTTTTTTCCAGAGGTCAGCAGAGTTGTCTGTAAATGTTATTTCCTTGAGCAGGACAATGGTGATGATTTGCCCTGTAAACTGATGATTCCTACACCAGCATTTGAACTGAATATTAGTATTTTGTCTCACCAAAACATGGCATATATAGTTTATTGTCAAGTATTGTGAGACAAACAACTATGGAACACTTTGCTATGATAACACAATTTACAAAAAACTAAATAGAATGTTGAACATGGCTTCTGAACATTGAAGGCTGGTTTCCAGTGACAAAAAGTTAATACAGTGAACTGTTCGAACCTCTCAAGTTTAATACAATAACTCACTAAAAGCAAGTTCCATAATCTAACTTAGAAAATAAAAATAAAATTACTTTCTTTCATGAAATTTTGTCATTACTCCTTTGTGTAAAGCACAAAATGAGGACATATCCTGGTGTTTTCAGATGCTATGGTTACATCCTTTTGCAGGTCATCATACATCTCCCAGGTACATTGGGTCCTTTTACAGAATGCCATGTAATGCCCAAGTGTGTCTGGTGTCGGGCCCTCCTGAAATGTGATTACTGCTTTCAATGTGAATTTCTCTCCTTGAAGGAGCAGGGTAGAGGGAAATTCACTCAGATACAACAGTTTTGGACTTTGGATACAGTGCGGAAGAGTTTCTGTAGAGTAGAGTATGATCCAAGGTCAATCTCAAACTAGACAAGTTCTTTCAAGCTGTAACTGTGACAAACAATTCCTGCACAGTCCGTCTTTCTAGATGCATCTGTTTTAAATACTGTTGGACAGGGAGTTGGATTGGTCTTAGGCATGTAGATGCTGCAAGGTTGAGCCCTTGTTCAACAACAGACTGTAGTTGATTTATACCATACGCTGAGAGAACTGACAAGTCAATGGAGACAAAAGGAATTTGCCTTGTGGTTGGTGTGTAAAGTTTGCAATGCTGGGAGGAACATTGCCTTGTGAAGTGAACACTTGGATTTTCTATCATAGTTTTTTGAATTACTGTGGACACATGGCACTGTGCATCAACCTGGTGAACACCAGTCTTCAGCTGACCAGGGCAGAATATTGAACCCAGAATCTCTGCCCTCAAAGAATAGGTATGTTGTGTGACACCTTTTGAAGCAATGGTTTTCATGACACAGTATCGTCTTTTGCCAAGTTTGATTGGCTTTTCATTGTTTCCATTTTTTAATAACCCTAGCTTTACTTTTTTTCCCCTTTACAGCTGCATCTAAAAGTTGCCATTCAGGAGAAGGGTAGAGGTATGAGCTCTATTTCTGTTTCATTGGGGGGACTGCAATGGTTGCTGTTTCTTCTGTGTCCATGTATATGTTAATTTGGGGCTCTTGAGAGTAGTTGTCATCCATTTCTTGCTCCTTCCTTGTCTGGAAATGTCTTCTTTTTTTTGTACTTGTTTGGCAGAACAGATCCGCATGTTACCTTCAATGAAACCAAGATGACGTGCAATGAATTTATCAACTCATATAGGAAGATTTTCATGCTTGAACAGGCCATGTTTAATTTTCTTAAACTCTGCCTCCACAATAGCTGAAGTTGCAGTGAGCTTTTTGCTGTGAAACAGGGGAAACATTACTCCAGTCCAGAGTGGTGGGTAACCTCCCAAAGTTATTAGGTTTGGAACAAGCTCATTGAGCATTGTGCCTGCTGTCCTCACAAATATCTTTCACCCACTTCCTCAGCTCTGTGTTCAATTGTGAGCAAGTATCCGTTTTAAATTCTTCCTCTTCCTCCAGAATAGACATAGCCTCATCTGCAATTTTTCTTTTCAGGTTAGATTTGCACACTTCTGACTTGATGGGGTTTCCAAAACTGTCATTGCCTTCTTTCTCACTTAATGCCACAGTTGAAATGCTGCATATTAGAACCTTTGCTTCCTCCAAAGATTGCGACTTGACGAGTTATGCCATCGATCGCACATAGAACTCTTTTACACAATGAGGTTTTTTTCTCAACCAGTCCCACTGGCAAATCATTTTGATGAGGTGTCCCACATCCAGTATGATGAAACAAGGTGGTAGTTTACAGGACTCATTATGAAGAATAACATCAAAGCACTCATTAATTTAGCTCCTTAAATCAGAATGATGTGTAAAAGCCTTCATTAAAGCACCAAGCAAAGCTAAAGAAAAATTTATTATAGGAAAATATTTCCAGACAAACCATTGGGCCTGCAAAACTTTTTTACAACTGAGTCAGTTGCATCAAATGCAACTATGGGGTGCTTCTCTGTCTTGTACATGAGCATTTGAGTTGGACTCCAATAGTGACAGATGAATTTGTCTAATCCAATGTCTCCAATGCTACTACTATGAGGAGAACTGCATTTCAATGAGTGGAGGGATAGTATTAGGTCTTTATGAGCCATTTTTAATTGATTGTGTTCTTGCTTAGCTTTGCGCAGGGTTTGCCAAATTTGGTAGATGGCTTGGCTCTGGATCACCAAAGTCCATCTGCTTTTCTTCTGTCCACACATGGGGCTGCAGTCTGCCTTCACAAAATTATTTTGCACCCGTAAACTTCCAGACATGGCTCTTTTAGAACAGCCAGTGTGTAGGGATTCGTCTGTGTTTGCCATTACACACTTGTAGGTTTCTGTTCATATATTATGAACACCTTGGCTCGTTTAAATGTAAATGTGCAAGAAGTTTTAACTGCATTCCAGATTCCCTGGTTTACTATGTGAGTCCATGGCTTTAAAATAGTGTATTCCCTTTTTTTGAAGATGTTCTTTTTGTATATCACCTACTCTGGAATTATATGTTTCCATTGTTCGAATGGATGGTCTACATCAAAAGTCTTGCAGTTTTTGCTTTGTAAAGGAGAACAACTTGGATAAAAAGAATTGTCATTGTCACTGCTGTCTGTTTCAGACGTGCTCTTTTCTTTACTGTATTCCGGAGCAGCCCATGCATTGTGTCTGTTTAATTTGACAGAAGTGTAAAGGGCTTTTGGTGTTATCTTTCCACTAAGTTGATTGCAGAGATCTCCCCATATATATTCACTTGGAGTAGCAATATTGCCATTTTTTATGACTGCTACAGAGTACTTCCAATATGGCATTTTTGTGCAGCACTGATTTCATTGGCATCTTTTTAGCTAAATGAAAAAATCCAAAGTTTCAAATGTGCTCTCAACCCCTTATCAACATGTGACGTCACATGCCGGGTGCGGGTGCATGGAGAGGGCTCACGGGCTGAGCCCTGTCCACAGCCCGCAAATATTTGCTGCCAGCGGCTTAAAAAAAATGGTGTCGCATGGGCGCCACCATCTTGCTGAGGACCGTCCTCATGACAGCCTCGGCTCTTCTGAAGACCCGAGGCTGCTTTGTGTTAACCCTTTCATTACAATGTGCTATCAGCACATTGTAATGCATGAGGAGGAAAATCCCCATATACTACCATACTGTAGTTTGGCAGTATATGGTAGGATCAATCAGACATCCTAGGGTTAAAGTACCCTAGGGAGTCTGAAAAATAGTAAAAATAAAAAAAGTTTAAAAAAATTATATTAAAAAAACATAAAAATTCAAATCACCCCCTTTCCCTAGAACTGATATAATTTTAATATAAATAAACAGTAAAAATCATAAACACAATAGATATCAACGCATCTAAAAATGCCCATTCTATCAAAATATGGTAAGGTTTTTTCACTGCGTTCAACCCCGTAATGGAAAATAGTGCCCAAAAATATAAAAAATGCTATAAAAATTCAAAAGGTCTTACAGTCCTAAAAATGATAACATTGAAAACATTATCAAAAGTCGCAAAAAATGACACCTCCTAAAGCTCTGTATACCAAAGTATAAAAAAAGTTATTAGCGCCAGAAGATGTATAATGGCTTGACCATTATACAAGCTCTTATACCACTTGTGTCCCCCGTTCATCCTTATTGACTGTGAGCTCTTGTGAGCAGGACCCTCACTACTATTGTTCCATATGACTTTTTGTACTCTGTAATGGAATATTATATTTATATATGTCCCCTATGATTTGTAAAGCGCTGCGGACTATAATGACGCTGTATAAATAAAGACTATTGTTATTATTGGACAGATCCTTACATATGCTTGTTATCATGAATTTGTTTGTGGACCTGCCAGGCCTGTAGTTTACTGAGAACAACCTGACAGGCCCAGGCTTTTGGGAGGGCAAAGGCCAAACTTCACCATATATCTTAACAAGTGTATTCAACAACCCATGCAGTCCCTTACAAATGTGAAAGAAAGAAATGTGTATGATTTGTTTCCCCTGTTTTATTTATGCTTCTAAGGTATTTCACACAGCCATATAAGAGCATATAGCAGAAGATCTGATATTCTGATCAGTCTAATACTCTGATCATTTGGGAAAAAAATCCAAATGCCATGGAATTGTCAAAAAACGTGTAGTTTGTCATTTTCTTATGGCTTTGTATAGCATTTCCTGTGCAGTTCAAATGACACCTTCTATTTTGACACCTGTAACTTTATCAAACTTCTATGTACAGGACTGAGCAAAAGGTGAATTTCTTACAAGACCGAATGTTTACATTAATCAAAGTTTACATTAATGATTGGGCCATTTTTCCTTTTTTTTTTTTTTTTTTTTACAGAATTCACTAGATTAAATATTTTTTTACATTTTTCTTTTAATCTTTACCAGTTTTCTTAACCACCTCCTAAAGGGCCTTGAACATGGACTCTTATACCTTGTACTATAAAACTGTATACTACTTTATTTCAGGATATGGGATTTTTACACCCTATTTATTGAAGCCTGCCATAGGCAGACTGCAATAGGTATTACCTATTACCTATGGTATTACCTATCATGGACCGGATCTCTCAATTCCCACATGATGGAATTGTCCACTACTTTCAAATTGCATGAATTTCTCAAGAGATCACGTTGTTTTAAGAGTCAATGGTAAGTGATCAGAGTTGTGTCTCATTATGGAACAAATGGTCATCCTTATTAAACATCTTTTAATTTCTAACAACCACGGTATATGTGTAGCATTCCTTTACAATCATACTTAATGCGCAACTCCAATGTTTTTTCCCCCAAATTAATAGCTCTTGTAGCGTAGAACAATATTGCCTATTATCTTGGTACCTATGTAGCAGCAATGTCTTTGCTATCCTTTTCAGCTTGACTGTGCTGATTTCTCCTGTGAGTCTGTAGATTCTCAGACTCTACTCATAGGAGAGTAGCTGCTGCTCCCTGCTCACGAGGAGGTCATGTGACAGTTCTCTCTGTGTGTAGCTGAGTGTGTTCTGTGATGTGAATGCAGAAGTCTCTGACACAGAATACCTCCATCCCAGTATATGAATCTGCAGAACTCTCTCTCTCTGCACCTCATTTTGTGTCCTACACCCCTCTGCAGCCCTTCCCCCACTTTCTGCTCTCACCACACTTTCTGCATACCATGGAGCTGTTAACCTCTAGTACTTATACTATACATTTTAAGAAACTGTTTCACTGCTGGTTTCTACTATTTATGACATTCTGCATGTGCCTCCATGTGAAGAAAGCTTATTGAATGAGAGAACATAAGGTATCATAGGACATGAGGGCAGACTAAATTTAATTCAGCTTCTGGGCATATACAGCAAGAGCTTACTATGTACCTACTTTACTGCTGGTGAGAAAGATTTTTGACAAGCAGCTGCAGAACAGAAAAATACAATAACTTTGGAATGAAAAGGGTGATCAACACTTTAAGGGCATTGTTAAATGGGGAATCTCATATGATATTTTCCAAAAAATCATAACATCACGGTTATGATTTAAAATCTAGCAAATACTGGACAAATAACATCTCAATTTCAATATTGCTTGGCCAGAATTTAGGCTACATTTTAATTAATAAAATGTAACTTTAAATGCATCTGTATAGATTATAACAGGCAAATCCTTACCATCACACAGAATAGATCCCTGCCAGATGATTGCCCAGGCATTGACCATTCTACTGGATCTAATTGGAAATTAAATCAGAAAAAAATAACTTAAATACACCTAGGCCTACATTTACTAAGGTGCTTGCACCAGTTTCTGTCAGACTTTGAACGTTCTTTTCAGTGCAAACTGCTTGCACGGGTATTTAAGAAGCGTAAGTGGAACATATGTGTCACACGTAACCCTATATTGAGCATACTATATGGAGGGCAATAATATGTATAGCCTGAACACAACATTAACCCCTTGGCTCCCGAGATTTGCACTCAGTGCCATACTAGTACGGCAGCAGTGCACCCGGTGCATCGTGTGTCACCATGTCACATGTCATGGTGATATCACAATGGAACTCGAGTGACAGAGGCAGAAGAACCTCCTGTCAACGTCACCCAGCCAATCGGATTGGTCGCGCCCGCCGATGGCTGCGATTGGTCAGTTTAAGTTTGACTGCCAAATTTCAGCGTTCTTGCAACTGAAAAACGTGGTTTTAGCTCCTTCCTCCAGCGGCACCATTCTGGTTTGGTATCGCTGAAGAGTAGAGTTGAGCATTACTATTACACCAAAATCACTATTACACTGTCTGATCTGTATCTGGTCAATATCTCTGCCCTCCTGCGTCCTGTATATTCCCTGTGTGATCACCTTGGGTGATCACACTTGTCCTCCGTTTTTCCCATCTTCTGTCTATCTCTTCTGAACCCAAACACACTTTTCAGTGCAATGTGTTAGCGTTTTTTGGGATTTTGTGCACCCACTACTGGAACAGGGCTAACACCTCTACCTGGACAATTTCTACACCCGCACAACACTATTCAAGTTCCTCGCTTCCAGAAATACTACAGCATGCGGCACTGTATGCAGAGATCAGAGAAGTCGCTGCTTGGGCAAAAAATTAGAAGGCATAAGAGCAGGTATAAACTTCAAGATACCTTCTTCTGACTTTTACAATTTCAATAGAGGCAGTAGTTTTCTTCTCTATTATTATTGTAGGCAACTTGTGATTTTTTTTGTAAAGAATCAAACTTCAACAAAGTTTTTACCTGGCTGAACATATTTGACAGAATATGATTATCTCAACAAATTACACAATTCACTCACTGATATGCCACAATTTGTACATAAAACAGGTTAGTCATTTCAGCAGATTTGGCACACAGTACAGCACAGGAATGACGAGATAATTGCTCCTTTACTATGGAAACATAATGGATTTACAATAGACGTTTCCCATTTAATGATTGAACCACATAATGAGTCAAATTGTACACCGAAGAAAAACATATGGTTCATATGAAACATCACGGTACCATATTTTCCTGGCCTTATGCCAATATTTCTAAAACTAGTTTAAGTGCCTTTAAATGAGCAATGACTTGATTTGATTCCAATCTCATTTATTCTCACTTTTCCTAAATTCTGTACATCTGGCCTTGTTTTGCTCCTCCTTTTATGTGTATAGAGTGGCAGCATGAATGATGGCCTGAAAAAGTGATACAACAAAAACAAGTTATCTTTGTAAACACAGGTCACCGTATGAAGGAGTAACATTTCAGGAAATCACTAAGAAAATGAAACATTTGTCATCTACAATAAAGAGCGCCTGTCGGATATATTCAGGCTGAAAGAAAACAAAATCTTCTTATTTTCTGTCAAGCCTTCTAGGTCATAGCAAGCAACCAGAGTTATTAATATTACATGACAGCACAAGTCAAGTGACTACCGCCTCTGGGAACATCATTTTGCTTGTCTGCCGTTTCTGACAAGTGTTTATTCTTGCCTGCTGTTAACAAACTGACACTTATAAGCAACACATAAATAAAAGTGTTATTTTGAGAGCGTTAAAAGTAGAAACATCTGCATCGAGACATAGTGGGGAACACAAGTGAACTAATTACTGCATATATATGTTGTATACTAGCCCTGGTTCTAAGGTGTCATTGATGTCACTGAGATGCCACATAGTGTGAGTGCCAGCAGTTCTGCTCCAGATGCATGGTTATAGCATGTTCTACCCTGCATGTCCACTTTACAGACAAGGATCAAAGGTGTAGTTTTGTAGATTCTTGTGTGAACTGGTTTCCCAGTGGTAGAGATACCACTATCATGGTTTATCATGCAACGCCTATATCCAATGTAGGTTAATACATACATAGTAAGTTGTGTGTAGCCTTTTTGTCATTGTCTCTAAAGCCACATTTTTTTACTTAGGAAACATTGCCGTACTGCAAATTGTATGCCATATTGCTTTCAATGAGATGCACAAACACAATAAATGAGGAAAAAATTGTAATAATACTGTCAGATCCTGTCCAGCACATCCCCTTCCAGACTTGGTGTTTTTTGCCAGACTAGCAAAGTGATGTTAATCATACCCTGCAATGACTCTTGTGCAATGTGTTCAGTTTGTGGGATTGTGCAAATGTATGGGTCAATTTCCATGGGCTGAGCAAGCTCATTTGCAGCCAGCCTTAAAAAAATGTATGGTAATAGATAGAGCTAGAAAATTTGCAGCAAAAATCTGTCTATAAACACCTTTGACCAACATAAACCTTTACGAGAGTTTTGTGACTGGTTTGCCAAAAAGGGTGTGTCCTCAACTAATGGTCTCAGTAAAGGGGTTAGTTGCAACAAAAACAGTGCACCAAAATCTGTTTCTCTGGACCAACTAAGGCATACGAATGGTTCGGCGGGGATATGTAGAGGAGGAGGTGGTGACCTCTCTAAAGCAATACTTGGCGTACAGGCTGTAAAAAGGGGAAAGATAGGACATGTATTGCTCTGTGGGGCCATTGCCGTCTGTAGGGGGCGTTTGTGCATCCCCCTCTTCTAGTAGAAGAAACTAGACAGTCTTCAACTTTGCCAGATTCAGCATTAGACATATATATAAATCTGGCGCAGTGTAAGACTGTCCATCTAACTTTGCACTTCCTTTGAGACACTATTGATAATTATGCCACAATTTTCTATGGGCATGTCAGCTACAGTATTAGATTTGATGCAATTCCATGCCAAAAATTTTTACTCCATGGTAACTTTCATTTTAAAAAATTACAAAAATTTTAGAAAGATTCAGTTACTAACATTTCCCATATATCTGCTCTATGTTTTAATTATTTTTTAGAATGTCTTTATATTTTATTTTGACATCACATGGCTTACAAATTGAACATTAATTTTCCTTTTTTTTAAGGAGATTTCAGAATTGGCTTTTTTGGGAATCATTTTTGTTTTTAATGAGCTTTAAAATATATAATATTAGAACTGTCCTATATATATTACTCCATTTTGAAATCTGCATCCCTCAAACTATTAGAACTATTAGAAACAGGCAGATTGTAAACCCTTTGAGATCTTCATAGTAATTAAAACAAAATGGAGTTAAATTTAGAATCTTAGAAGAAATTGCCTAATAAATTCTGAGTAGGGTGATACCCCACATGTGGATGTTATGTATGGGCGCAGAACGAGGCACTGAAGGGAAGGAGGGCCAGCCAGTTTTGCCCTACACAATTTTGTGGTTTTAGTTCAGTACATTTTTGTTAGCTATAAAATATTAGTTTTTCTGTTAATGTTGCCATGTGAGGGCTTATTCTTTTGCAGGATTAAATGCATTTTTCAATTACAGGCAGTCCCCGGGTTACATACAAGATAGGATCCATAGGTTTGTACTTAAGTTGAATTTGTATGTAAGTTGAAACTGTATATTTTATAACTGTAGATCCAGACAAAAAAAATTTCTGTCACATTGACAATTTGAGTTTAAAATTTTTTTTACTGTAATTGGACCGAGGACTATCAATAATATTCATTACAGACGCCTTACAGTTGGTTATTGCAGCCTGGGACTAAAGTAAAGCATCCAGAGAGCTTTGGGCAGAGGGGTCCGGCTTTAACTAGGGGTCGTCTGGAAGTTGGGTGTCCTTAAGTAGAGGACCTGTATACTATTTTGCGGTAATTAGTCATTCGATTGCTTGTTCATTGATGCATAGGCTACGCACTCACTGGCTTGAGAAAGTACTGAGTAGTGTGAAACGGTTGTAGCTTCATTGTGATCGGTGTCCACTTGTTGTTCCGCACCATGCAATAAAAGAAGATTTTCTCACTATAGTGGTGAGTGCCGCTATTTCTTAGCTTTTTTTCACATAGGCTAACACACTGCTTTCAAGGTCTTGTCTGTGACAGGACTTTATAGGCATTTACTATGGACAGCCCTGGGGTCTTAGATCAGACCCCAGGGTTACCATACCGATGATCGGCACCCCCTCGAAAACATTTGAGCAGGGAATCTCCATACAGGCATTTAAATGCAGCAGCTGCTTTAATCACAGCATTTTTGTTTTTTCCAATGCCGGTTTAGCTCTGTTGAAGAGTTGAATAGATATTGGGTCCATGACATACTATTACGGCATAAAGCACAATCTGTCAATCAATTACAGAATGGAGCGGTATCAATTTAACAAGGCTTATGTCTGCATTATAAATATTTACTGGGGTAGATTTATCAGAAGTGTCTGAGGTACAATTGTTCTAGTGTCAGCACCTGTCCAGCAAACGCGCAACCACAACCAGGCTTGGTGCTAGCTGTCAGACTAAGTAAGTGGTGGCTAACTCACCCTGCAACGTCCCTGCGGGCTAAGGCCCTGCCTAAAGCAAATAAACCGCCCCGATAAGGGCGAACCTACTATCAGGAAACTTACTGACGGCCCTGGGTGACCCTACAAGATGACAGGAAAAACCTACTTTGTCTGGCAGGTGCTAGATGGTGGAGCATAGAATACTAACACAGGTCTGAGACAGCGACAAGCAACAGATATATACACGTCTTCAGGTGGGAAATACACAGGTCAGGTCAAGATCAAGCAGGTTATATAGAGGTCAGGTCAAGATCAATCAGGTTATATAGAGGTCAGATCAAGATCAATCGGGTTATATAGAGGTCAGGTCAAGATCAATCGGGTTATATAGAGGTCAGGTCAAGATCAATTGGGTTATATAGAGGTCAGGTCAAGATCAAGTGGGTTATATACAGGTTAGGTCCAGATACAGGCAGATAAGCAGAGACAAACAAACCAGATCAAAACCAAGATGGCTGCAAAGGTACAGAATCTGATACAAAACACAGAATACCAAACAAGATAGAAAGAGCACTAGATACACGGTAAGACTTGAAATAACAAGCAAGGTATTGCTGGGAAAACTGTCCATCAGGCTAGTAATCCTTGCTGGGCAGGACTCACATGCAAGGAGCAGGGTGTGGCTCAGTTCATCCAAACACAAACACTAAGCCACAGTTCACACACAAATAAACGCCATCTATTCTGCCAATTGCGGATAGAGCAACGTTCAGGCACGGACGTTAAATCTAGTTTTAATTTTGAAAAAGCATTAGGGGGGGGGGGGGGGAATTTATCAGAGATATTATGTTCTGGTGCAAATCCAGTAACTGCTATTACTTCCCCCTTTACACAAGCTCAACACCAAGGGGTGTGAAAGGGGCACGGCTGGCTGAGCAGGTGCAAGATAAGGCACAACTCTACGCCAGACAATCACAGGCACCTGCACAGCAACCTGCTGGATACATTAGCCCCTATGAATTTATTTTTATTAAGCTATCCCATATGCAAATCAGTGGAAAGTTCATTTTGCACTGCGGGGTAAATTCAAGCCAATTAATCTGCAATGCTACCTAATAAAATAAAAAAATGGAGAGTGTAAATCTTTTCTGCAATTTAGTAAAAATACATTCCTATTGTTTCCTATTTTATCTTCCCATGTTTAAAACGCTTTATAAAACTATGCACAAATGAATGCAATAAACAACATCAATGTAACAATGCTTTTTAATTATAGTACATATGTAAGTCACAATAGTTTAATGTCATACTTTAATAAGTCAGAGTCTCCTGGTTAACAAAACACTGTGACCTAAATAATATATACCCCTCACAACACAACTGACCTCACTCTCCCCACATATAAAACATCCCTTCATTATATATATATGCTCCCCTGACCAATGTTAATACCGTATATTCTGGCGTATAAGACGACTTTTGAAGACAGAAAAATCTTCTGTCTTCCCTGGGGTCGTTTAACGCCGGTAATCGTCTTTACGGCGGCGGCGGGTCCCGGGATGGAGAGGGCTCACGGGCTGAGCCTCTCCATAGCCGGTAAGTCTTTCTGCATATTCGGGGCGCATCGGGGCGCACATACTCACCCTCCGTTGGCCCGATGTCCGCGCGGTCGTCTTCAGTCTTCTCGCCGTCTTCTTTCTTCTGCTGGCGCGCCGAAGAGACGGCGCGAAACACTGAGACGAGCCGCGCGACATCGGGGAGCAGCGCAGCACATCGGGGCCACCGGAGGGTGAGTATATACGTTTATTTTTTTTTTAATGCTGGGGGCTTGCTGTATACTACTGGGGGGCTGTGCTGTATACAACTGGGGGATGTGCTGTATTATACTACTGGGGGGGCTGTGCTGTATATACTGGGGGCTGTGCTGTATACTACTGGGGGCTGTGCTGTATACTACTGGGGGAGTGCTGTATTCTAATCGGGGGCTGTGCTGTAATGGTAATGTTGTTGTATGCCTTAGTTTATGAGCGCAGGTTCATGTCATGTCATAAGATTTACATTAAAAAAAGGACCATGTAAATTCAAATCTGTTTTTTTTTTAAATTTTACCGGTGTTTGTATGCGTTGGAAAAGGGGTAGTCTTATAAGGCCAATATATCTTAAACTCTATATTTTAAACAGGAAAGTAGGGGGGTCGTCTTATACACCAGGTCGTCTTATACGCCGGAATATACGGTATATTGCACCCCCTAATGAATATATTTATTTATTTTATAAAACCCGGCTCTCATATATTTAAAGGCCTCGTTATTCACCCCCCAATTAAATTATACACAGCTCCCATATACAGATCCCCTCCAGCTTAGTAATATACTGTATCCCATATACAGCTACCCCAGCTTGGGAATATACTGTATCGCATATACAGCCCCCCAGATTAGTAATATACTGTATTCCATATAGAGATCCCCTCCAGCTTAGTAATATACTGTATCCCATATACAGCTCCCCCAGCTTCGCAATATACTGTATCACATATATAGTCCTCCAGCTTAGTAATATACTATATCCCATATACAGCCCCCCAGCTTAGTAATATACTGTATTCCATATACAGATCCCCTCCAGCTTAGTAATATACTGTATCCCATATACAGCCCCCAGCTTGGCAATATACTGTATCCCATATACAGTCCCCCCAGCTTAATAATATACTGTATACCATATACAGCCCCCCAGCTTAGTAATATACTGTACCCGATATACAGCCCCCCAGCTTAGTAATATAATGGGGCAGATTTACTTACCCGGTCCGTTCGCGATCCAGCGGCGCGTTCTCTGCGCTGAATTCGGGTCCGGCCGGGATTCATCAAGGTAGTTCCTCCGCCGTCCACCAGGTGGCGCTGCTGCACTGAAAAGCATCTGAACGCGCTGGAGTTCACCGGGCTGGACCAAGTGAAGGTAAGCGCGTCCCAAGCGAAACTTCTTTTTTTAAATGCGTCGGTTTTTCCGAATCCGTCGGGTTTTCGCTCGGCCACGCCCCCGATTTCTGTCGCGTGCATGCCGTCGCCGATGCGCCAAATCCGATCGTGTGCGCCAAAATCCCAGGGCAATTCAGGGGAAATCAACGCAAATCGGAAAAATTCGGGTAACACGTCGGGAAACCGCGAGTCGGGCCCTTAGTAAATGACCCCCAATGTATCCCATATACAGATCCCCTCCAGCTTAGTAATATACTGTATACCATATACAGCCCTCCAGCTTAGTAATATACTGTACCCAATATACAGCCCCCCCATCTTAGTAATATAATGTATCCCATATACAAATCCCCTCCAGCTTAGTAATATACTGTACCCCATACACAGCCCCCCAGCTTAGTAATATACTGTATCCCATATACAGCTCCCCCAGCTTAGTAATATACTGTATTCCATATAAATCCCCCCAGCTTAGTAATATACTTAGAGATGAGCGAGCACTAAAATGCTCGGGTACTCGTTATTCGAGACGAACTTTTCCCGATGCTCGAGTGCTCGTCTCGAATAACGAGCCCCATTGAAGTCAATGGGAGACTTGAGCATTTTTCAGGGACCAAGGCTCTGCACAGGGAAGCTGGCCAAACACCTGGGAACCTCAAAAGGATGGAAACACCACGGAAATGGACAGGAAACAGCAGGGGCAGCATGCATGGATGCCTCTGAGGCTGCTTATCGCACCTTATGCAAAATTATGGGAACAGCATGGCCATGACAGAGTGACCGAATGAGGCTAGATAGCATCTAAAACATGCAATAATTGACCCTGACACTATAGGGGACGGCATGCAGAAGCGAGCGGCAGCAGTGGCAGGCTAGAGAGTCTATGGCGACATACCCTAAATGGACTCAGGTTTCACCAAAGGAGGTGAAATGATTTCCTATGTGAACAAAGGTTGATGGTTATTTAGTCGATAACACAGCATGGTGGCGAACATAGTGACCAATTCCATAACGTATCTGGTGAAAACCTGAAAAATGAGCCTGACACAGCTCTTTTGATAAGAGGACACATGTGGAGCAGCATGGGACGACTTCCATGATTAAGAGCGACAGTATGGGGCATTCATATTGCGCGTATGACTTTTGCAACTTCGGTCTCCAGCATGGCGGCGACAGATGGGCCGAGTTCCACTATGTATCTGGTGAAACACCTGAAAATCTGCCGGACACAGCTCGTTTATAAGGGGATGATGTGCTGCATATTCCTCTCGTGTCCAGCGTCTGGGGTATAGAGAGTTGAAATGAGACATTGGTGGACGCTGTGGAGGATCGTGGAGGCAAAATGGACAGGAACCAGGGGCAGCATGCATGGATGCCTCTGAGGCTGCCTAATCTTGGGATGAGCTGGCGGTCCACTGCCAGGCGAGCTTTCGCCTGTCCAAGCCCCGGTCTCTCGGCTCCTCCCCACCCAAAATGGGCCTGGGGGCCAGAAGCGTTTACTTTGAAAAAATTATAATTTCAAATCAGGCCGGGTCGTTTGAATATTTGACCTAGGATAATGGAAATACATAGTGGTTCTATTTTTAATTGGTTTTTACGGAAATGGTGTCCATGATTAAGAGCGACAGTATGGGGCATCCATATTGGCGCTGCTATGATTGCAACTTCAGGTCTCCAGCATGGCGGCAACAGATGGCCGAGTTCACTATGTATCTGGTGAAACACCTGAAAATTCTGCCTGACAACTCGTGTGATAAGGGGACGATGTAGGAGGCATGAACTAGTAGTAGATTAAAGGTGCTGCAGTTAAAACTATGTTAGTTGGATCTTGAGATGGAGCTGGCGCTCCGCTGCCAGGCGAGCTTTCGCCAATCCAAGCCCCTGTCTCTAGGCTACTCCCCAAACAGCACTTCTAAGAACCTTTTGTATAAGATCAAGTGTAGTAGCGTTCTTATAAGTTTGGGAATGGGGGTGAGGGATGTAAACAGATGCGCAAGAAGCTCTGAAATATATCGGTAAATGATAAAAGTTTGCCAGTATATTTTGGTGGATTACAAGCAGAGTGGCGACAAAGTTAACAAGTTTGATGTGGAATCCATGAAAACAACCCAAAATTCTGCCTGACACGTTTGTTTGATAAGGAGACAATGTATGGAGGCAGCATATGGACGACTTTTGGAGGCAGCTATGGGATGACGTGTGAGGGGTAGCAATGGAGACAACGTGTGGAGCCAGCTAAAAAGACGACATGTGGAGGCTGCTATGGAGAAATTTAATTGGATAGTGCCTGTAGTGGCAGTCCAAAAAAGTTTAAACCAGAGAGACAGGTAGGTGGTCCCAGAAAATGTAATAATTGAGTGCCTGTATGTGGCAGTCCAAAACATTTTTCAAACCAGAGGAGCAGGTAGGTGGTCCTCCAGAAAATTAAATAGATTGAGTGCCTGTATGTGGCACTCCCAAAATTGCTTAAAACAGAGAGGGTAGGTGGCCCTCCAGAAAAATTAAATACATAGGTACTATAGCTAGAGCCAGTTGGCCCTGGCAAAAAATAGCCAGTTTCCTATGCTTTAGTGTACAAAGAGGAGGAGAAGGAGGACAATGAGGAGGAGGGTGCATCACATTATTCAGGTTGAGCCTTCTTTTACCTGGTGGAGAATGAAAATCCGGAGAAATCCAGGCTTTATTCATCTTGATAAGCGTCAGCCTGTCAGCGCTGTCAGTCGACAGGCGTGTACGCTTATAGGTGATGATGCCACCAGTGCACTGAAACCCCGCTCGGACAACACGTAGCGGCAGGGGCAGGCAAGAACCTCCAAGGCGTACGCGCCAGTTCGTGCCACATGTCCAGCTTTGAAACCCAGTATTGTAGGGAGCTGTGTGATCATTTAGGACGATGGTATGGTCAGCTACGTACCCCTACAATCTTTCTGTAAAGATCAGCCCTACTCTGCCGAGACTGGGGACAGGTGACAGGTCTTGCTGGGGTGACATAAAACTGGCAAAGGCCTTGTAAAGCGTACCCTGCCAGTGCTGGAAAGCTGCCTGCTGCCTACTCTCCCTCGCTACTTGTCCCGCAGAAAGTACGCCCTCTGCCGCTAGCGCTGTCAGAAGGGAATACTTGTTTCAGCTTGTGCACCAGGGCCTGCTGGTATTCATGCATTCTCACACTCCTTTCCTCTCCAGGGATGAGAGTGGAAAGTTTTGTTGTACCGTGGGTCCAGGAGAGTGAATACCCAGAATCGGTGCTGGAATAAATTCTTTGAACGCGAGGGTCACGGATAGGCAGCCTAGCATGAAATCTGCCATATGTGCCAGAGTCCCCAACGCGCAAGAATTCATCCCCTCACTGGCCTGACTGCCATTTCCTCCTCCTCCAACTCCTCCAACTCCTCTTCTCTGCCCATACACGCTGAACAGTGAAGGACTGAACAATGCTCCCCTCTTCTGTCTCGCAACATTCTCCTCCTTCTCCTATCCTCCTCCACCTCCTCCGATATGGGTGAGAAACAGACACTAAGGGTGCTTTGGCTATCAACAAGGGAATCTTCTTCCCTGTCTCTTGTGACGCAGCGCAAAGCTTCCGACTTCATGTGACCAAGAGTTTTTTCAACAGGCCAAGCAGGGGATGGTGAGGCTGATGATGGCGGCATCGCCACGACCATCTGTGTTGACTCCTCAAAGTTACTCAGCACCTGACAGTATCAGACATCCACGTCCACTCCTCATGTAGATTGAGGAAGCTGATGACCTGACTACCAGTTCTGGTGGAAGTTGACTCTGGCAGTCTACAATCGCTCTGCGCTGCTGGTAAACTCTGGATAACATGTTAACGTTGAATTCCACTCGTGGGACTCGAAAACAAAGTCGGTGAGCGGGCAGTTGGAGGCGGCGCTGCGCTGCCTGAGGTGCAGCATTGTGCTGGACTTCCTGAAAATGCGCACAATGCGGCGCACCTTCTTGAGCACAATTGACAGATTGGGTATGTCTTGAGGAAACGCTGAACTATGAGATTTAACATGGCCAGGCATGGCACATGTGTCAGTCTTGCCGAGTTGCAGAGCCCCACCAGGTTACGGCCGTTGTCACACAACCATGCCTGGCTTCAGGTTTCGCGGTGCCAGCCACAGATCAGTCTGCGCCGTGATGCCCTTAATAGCTCTGGGCGGGAGTGCCTTTTATCGCCTAGGCTCAGCAGTTTGAGCACCGCGCTGTCGCTTACGACGGCACTGCTGCTGTGCCTAGAGTCCAGACTGATGGGCCATGCCCATGATGTAATTCGGAGGAGGAGGAGGTGGAGGAGGGGTGGGAGGAGGAGGAGGGGTATAGTAGGCCTTTGAGACCTGGACCGAGGTAGGCCCCGCAATCCTCGGCGTCGGCAGATATGACCATCCCCCAGGTCAGACTCGGTCCAGCCTCTCCACAAGTTAACCCAAGTGCCGTCAGCTAATATAGTGGCCCTGCCCGGAGCACTCGTCCACGTGTCCGTGGTCAGGTGGACTGTCAGAAACGGCGTTGTCAGGGACGGATGATGTTCTCTTGCTTGTGCAGGGCTGGACGGCACATCGGGAAAAGTAGTAGTGGCGGCTGGGGACCGAATACCGAGGGGAGCCGCAAACCACCAGGGGAAATACTCGTCCGAGCAACGAGCCGTTTCGAGTACCTTAATACTCGAACGAGCATCAAGCTCGGACGAGTATACTCGCTCATCTCTAGTTAAAATACATCCTTTACCATCTCAGCCAACAATTGCCTTATCTTTGTAGGTGCCAGACCAATTCCCGAAATAATATTTTCTGTTCGTTTTTTCAGCCAATATGCTAATTGTGTCAGGAGAAAGGAGCAAGACCATCCACCTGACAGCAGAGAATATTTTAAAGGGGTTGTCAACTTTCAGTAAACATGGACAGATTTCTATCCACTGAAAATAAAAATAGAAGCTCGCTATAGGATGACAGCAAGCAGAGATAGAAAACCAATTGATTTGATACAGAAAGGAATTGATGCAGAAAGTATCTTGGAGAATTGCATAACTTTTCCTTACACAAACCATATCTAATATTTGCTGAAAGTGGAAAACTGCCACCACTTATAGTACTGATTGGGGGATATGTAACTTTATTTCGATATGTTCTTTTTCTCTACTTTTTGCAGCTTCTTTGAGTTTTTGGGGCTTTTTAGGTGCATTTTTGCCACTATGCCAGGGTCTTAAGAAGTGTTCCTAAATGTCTATTTCCAAGACAAATGTTTTCTTTGGTTTGTGACTTTTTAGGTGAAAATCAAAGACTTTTTAGGTGCAAAATGAGGTACAACTGACCCCATGCTTTGTGAATAGAAAACAAACAAAAATGAGGTACAACTGACCCCATGCTTTGTGAATAGAAAACAAACATATATGTATCACAACAACAAATTTAGAAAGATAAATAGCACTGCTAAAGTATGGCGACTTCATAGTATCATAGTATCATAGTATATAAGGCTGGAAGGAGATGCACTGAGTTGCCGCCATGTGATTGGCTGATTAGAAATTAAGTGTTAACGAGCAGTTGGACAGGTGTACCTAATAAAGTGGCCGGTGAGTGTAGATACATAGATAGATAATTTTTGTTGGTTTATTCGTATCACAAAATGATGATTTAGGGAAAACATATGCACATGAAGAAAATAATTAACTATATACATAAATGAATGAGAATTTAAATGCATGATCAATTCATAAGCAATTCATAAATAAATATAGAAGTACATGAATGAGTATGTAAATGCATGATCAATTCATATGTAATTTATGCTCTCATATACACTAGAAATAAAATAGATGCCTGATGGATAATGGGGGGGTTGGTTAGGTACTCGTTTAGAAAGGTGCCTGTTTCCCCAAGGTGTAATAATGGTTTGAAGCAAGATGCACTAACGATTCAGGGTGCTCAGTGAATGTATTGTGCCCAGAGATCTTATGGTGGTTGTTTGACTTACCTAGTCTTGTGTGCAGGGATCGTAGTGTGGCTGCTGTGTCTCGACCAAGTTTAAACTGTGCATGCGCCTGGTTCTGGCTCACTGGACATAACTATCGAACATAAGAAGAACACCCAAAAGGAGACAATCCCAGCTTCCCTGGTCTCAGCCTCGGTGCACATTACCACATCCACGCCATAGGATCCACGCAATGCAAAAGATAAGCAAAAGGTTCGGCACTCGGAAGAAGCCACCAGGATAAATAAAATGTAGTTTCTCTTTATTTCAGTTTCAGAAACATAACAGCTTTAGTGCATACGATCAACGCGTTTTAACGCAGTGCGTCTTGATCTAATAACACAAGTTCGGCTGATTTATTTAAAACCACCTGTGTTGATGATGTCACAGGAGGAAACACGCCCTTCCTGGTAATGCCTCCTGGAGACACCAGCAACATGGTGAATATACAACATATATTAAACATACAAAATTAAACAAAACAAAACAAAAAATTCGAGTACATTGGGACATACTATACAAGTTACAGAATATACGAACCACAGAACAAGCCACTTCATGTCACCATCAAAAAAAAAAAAATCACATTTTACCATTATATTTATCATCAAATTATCTACACAAATGCAAATCATTTAATGTCAGTCTTACTGAAGGTTATGATACAAGATAAATGTACTTTAAAAGAGCAGGAATTCCTTCAATTTGGTATGGCACAAATAACCGAACATAAAAAACAGATGTGAACCATTTTTAGAGACCAATTCACACAATGCTTGTGAATTGACATAGTAGAACTTCTCTGTGCATTAACGATTATAGCACCTTTTAACAGGGCATATAGAACAATCTGAATGAACCTCCCATAAACCGAGACGTAACCTATTCTATACAATTGATGTAGCATATGTTATTTTTCTTATTTTTTATTGTTATTATTTATTGCTTATTATTTTTTATTATTATATCAAATTGCAACAAAAACACTATAATCATTCAAAGTAGATACAAACAAAACCTCCTTTAGTCACATATTTAGTCACATAGTCATTGTGTGAAACTGTCCAAATAAAGAACAGGTCGTCGATGTATCTGCGATTGGAAAATGTATGGTGGGGGAATGGGTGTTGTGATAGGATAAACTGATCTGCCAAAATTCCCATAAAGAGATTTGCATAGGACCCAGCCACCGTTGTGGAGCCATATCAAAAGAAGTTGTTTTCCAGTATAATCGTCAGAAGGGATATCAGAAGCTTTTTGAACTCTATAGGGAGTTTGGGATCCTTATTTGGAAAGTATGATGTGCATTTGATTCCTTTCTCATGGTTGATGTTGGAATAAAGGGCACTGACATCTATTGTTAGGAAAGTGAAATCTTTCCATGGTTTCTAGCTCTCTAATGAGATGGTCTGAATCTTTTAGGTAGCTTCATAGTTGTACAACGTAGTCTTGTAAGTGCAGGTCAAAAAAGTGTAAGATGTTGCTAGTTGGGGAACCTATGCCCGATATAATGGGTCTACCAGGTGGGTTTTTGTCATTTTTGGGGGGTTTGGGTGGAAAATAGAAGTAGGGTGTAGTAGGAAAGGGTATGAAAAGAAATTTATTCTTCTTTAGTGATGGTCTTTTGTTTGAGGGCTATATCCAAAAGTTGAAACCAGGTCCCGGTTTTCTTTAAGATCTTTTAACGCTTTGCGTTGTGTTGGTCGTAGGTTTCCTCTGTGGATTCTGGGATTCTTTGGGGCTGTTGTTGTGGTCAGTTCCTTAAAATCCTGTAGAGGATAAAATTTGGATTTGTTTTTGATTTTTGTGGGGCAGATGTAAATATCCTTTGTAGGTTCCTCACTGTTCGTGTCGTGGTCTGAAGCTATGTGATGTTTTCTCTTGAAGTGCTTGTTTTGGTTTTATTGCAAGAAGTAATAACGTTTTAGGTTGAGTTTCCTTATGAATTGATAAATGTCCAGAAAGTGATCAAACTCTTTCGGAAGGCTATTTGGACTGTAAGAGAGACCTTCGATAGGAGTTCTTGGTTAGAGAGTAGTTTGTCAGGTTGAAAACTTTTAATGTGGTATCTTGTTGGGTGGTCTCAGTTTTGGTATGGTTCCGATTCTGTTGCCTTCATTTACAGCCTCCTCTTTTTCCTTGTTTGGTACTTTTCTTTTGATTCACAGGTTGAAAAAAAGACTCTATGTTCCTGGTCCTCATGATCTGTTTACAAACCCCTTTGTTTGGAATTGCGGTCATTTATGTTTACAATTTGGGTTTCTGTGTTAGGAGGTTCTTGTGTAGAAGTAGGTTGGGAATAAGGGTGTAGAGGGAGATCTAGTAAAGTATTGATGGAAGAGGTGTTTACAGTGTGATACATTGTTTGTGGGTGTGGTCATTGGAGAGGACCTTTTGACCAGGGAGTTTACAGTATTCAATTGGCTCCTAATCTTGTTAGAGGTTTCAGGATGGGAATTTGGGTTTGATAGGCTTCTAATGTCAGCCCTTATTTGGCTTTATGTGAAAAAAGGACATCCCTTTCTTTTCTCTCCATGGTTAGTGGGGTAGGAAGGGGACTGTTGTTGATGGTTGGGCTTGTTGGGATCCGGTTTGGGGAATTCTATCTCATAACCCTTTGGCGGATGTGGGGATCTGTGGTGGTGTTAATGGTAGGTATTTGTTTGCTTGGTTGTTGATGCTGGGATGTTTTCATGAATTGATCATGCATTTACATACTCATTCATTTATGTATATATTTATTTATTTGCTTCATGTTCATATGTTTTCCCTAAATCATCATTTTGTGATACGAATAAACCAACTAAAATTATCTATCTATCTATCTATTTATGTATTTATCTATGTATGTATTTATAGACACTTTTACATATTAGACACTTTTTACACATCCACATCATTTATGTACCCCACTGTTCAATAACTCCCCCTCCTGGCCCATAGTGAACATAGGCCATCCAGTGGATTACATGAGTATATGTACATATCATATTAGTTTTAAGCTCATATGTTTATCTGTGTATCGATCTACTCTATTAATCTCATCCATTTATTTAAAATGTACTATTAATTTAACTGTGTATTGTACTAGACCTGATGAAACACTTGTCTCTGTGTATGATCAATATTGGTGTACAAGGACACCACATTAAACTAAGCAAGTCTTACATTTAGATAGTTGATGTCTAGTAAGTCTAAGTTGATGTCTAGTAAGTTACATAAAAAATCTGCAATGTCCTTAATATGTGAGACCCCATTAGTAGCCAAGTATCAAAGCTATCAACTGTCAACTGTCAAGCCATCTTGAAATACATTTGTCACCTGAATTTTCACTGAAACCTGGGAATACTGCCTGTTTTCATATTTGAGTTAGATTCCCATTCTATTTAAAAAAGACTTTATTTGTCCTGAAATTAATTTTGGCAAAAAATGTTTAAACCAGGGGCACTTACTCATAGATCCTGGTACCATAACTATACTATTCTTGGGTGGGTCATCAATATGAGATATTTGGGTGTTGAACACATATTACCCAATCATATCAGCTGTTCTGATCATTAATTGAGGATCCTGAAATATGTTTTAGAACATGTACTGTTGGATTCATAGTAAGGGCCCATGCACATGACTCTATGAGGGCCAGTGACATGGCTGCACAATTTGTGGCTGAATCATGGCCCCCATAGAGGTCTATGGCACACGGTCAGAGTGTGGTGAGCAACAACATAGTAATCAAGCCAGATGGCCATGCGGCAAAATATAGGACATGTCCTATATTTAGCAATTTTTATGGTAAGGCCAGTGGAGAGCGTAGGGGTGAGGAGATTGCTTACTCCTCCTCCCTTCTCCATCAGGCCGTGTGCGACGCTTGGGTTATGGGCGGGATGAGCACACAGTTGTGTGCATGAGGCCTTACTGCTAGGTTTTATTCAAGCATATATAAAAATATTAACAATACATTTTGATAAAACTATTTCTTTGATTACAGTATTATTATTTTTTTGACTACAGTATTATTACTTAAATGTATTTTCAAGGAATCAATAACATGCAGAGAAGATTTTCTTCACAAAAATTGGTAAAGGTCTTTTCTTTGAATTTCTTTACATCCATTTCAAGGTAAAAGCTATTTGTATACAGATCCGATTTTACGTATGTATGAAAGGAAACAAAATAATTTCAAACAATTATAATATAGTATTTAAGAAGTGTAGTGAAAAACCTTTGTAATAAACAATTAATGATTGATCTGAAATGCAAACATTGTTTTCTACAATAACTACTATAGAGAGATTCGAAAGCCCTGCATTTCACTGTCATTTACAAGAAAAATCACAGTGAATATAATTAGAGATGTCCTATGGCGTACAAATCCCCCCAAAACAATGCCTTATGACAAGAAGCCCAATTAAATCATCACAACAGTAGGCAATAGAATTTAATAAGGAAAATACATTTTTCTTGTGAACAGCAAGGCCAGTAGTGCACAATTTAAAATTGCTAACTCTTAAACTCTTATAACATTAAGAACAATCATCCTTTATAGTCAGAGGAAATTATTATAATTGTCAAAAACGTTGTCTACAAATTTCTCTTAGCAGGCATGGCAGGTACTAGAAAGGTTAAAAACAAATACAGTGTAATTCCTGGAGAGAAATATAATACTTTATTAAATGGCAATTTCCTATGGAAAAATATTATATGTATAAAATGTAATATATGGATGTTCCAGGCGACATCAGGGTTGTTCCAGCAAAACAGTGTTCTGTGAGCATTCTAGGAGCTCTATAAATTTAAAACAACTCTTGTCCTTTAAAGCAAATCAACCACTTGAAAAAAGCAAAAACAACCTATAAATACTCACTCCTCTTGATGTTGATCTGGCGCTGTCCTCCGCTAGTCTTGACACGCCAGTATCACCTAGGAAAAAAACGTATAATTAGCAGCCAGCAGCATGGGGACAAGATGTCCATGCATAATTAGCAGCCCAAAACACCGGACATCTTGTCCCCATCCTCCAGGCTGCTAATTATTAAGTTTGATTAAGTTTCTTTCCTAGGTGATGCTGGCGTGTCAAGACTAGTGGAGGACAGCACCGAGATTAACATCAAGAGGAACAGAGGTGAGTATTTCTAGAATTTTTTTGTTTTTTTTTAAATGGATTTGCTTTAAAAGTATGTTTACTATTGGGTTGCGGTCAATCAAAAGTTTTTTACCCTCTTTTGATGTACTAAATGAATACCATTTCGAAAATGCCAAAGGGTCAAAGGGTTGGAGTCCTAAAGACCTCTAAAGCTAAGTCTGCATCCGTATCAAAATTCATGGTTGAATAAGTCCTGTATGCAGGATTTTTGGGCGCCAAAGTGAAGGACAACGAAATTGATTCTCAATGGCCTTCGTTGTAATATATGGGAATTTTTGGGCTGCATTTATGCCTGTCATTTTACATTCTGTTATTTCAATGAAAGCCTCCATACAAATGTAGTCCAGAGCAGTGCTTTTGAAGATCATCTACCATCTAAATCAAGCACGATAAATAGATTCATAGATCCATGCACTGTGACTGTGAGAATCTTCTTATATTTGTTATCCATGGTCTCCTTCCTATGTCAACTATGTAAATTAGGATGATGAGGCTGAAGGTGTTACCAGAGCACCTGCGTGCTGCAGACTTTTACAGTGTGCAAGGAGCACTTCCGCTGTTTGCTGAAACTTCTTGTACTGCAGTGAGAGGGAGGGAGAAACTGCTGAGCAGGAACAGAGGTGTAGGGGGAGACAGTCTAGGTTCTTTGAATCTGCAGCATGGAGGGGCTCTGGTAAAACCCCCAGGGGCCATTCAGACTCATTAGCATAATTTAATACAATTATGTATTATGATAATTAGCTATTTTTAATAAAAAATAATTGTAGAAGGAGACCATAAATAACAAATTGTTTTCACATACTTGAATTTGATGATGGATTTCCTTTCATTCTGCTGACTACAAAAACATTGATGCCTCTGCACTTGCGTTTGAATCAGCCTCCCTCCTACAGAAAAATGGACCTACATTTGTGACTGGGTTAGTTTCAACAAAGTTACCCTAAGGTAACACTAAACCAATATGCCCATTATTATAACCTAACTTTTAATTTATAACTTTTATTAGTAAACAGCTATGGGCGGTTGTATAAGCAACTTTCATTTCTCCCAGTTGGCATACCCCTCATTACTGTTGGTGCACATGTGGTCTAGGGATGTATTCTTATTTTGTATGGGCATGCGTTAGCATAGTGGTAACACATGTTAATATATGTTAACATTGCGCTATTGCATGCTTTCTTTAACGCAATGTTAAAGGAAACCTACCATTTAGAATGGTAGGGGTAAGCTGTAAGTACCGAGCACCAGCTCAGGGTGTGCTGGTGCCGGTACTTACTTTTGTTAGTGTTATAAACTGCGGTATCGCGGTTTTAACACTTGTTAAACTTTATGGCAGAAGGGGTTTCGTCGCTGCGCGCGACCGTGCGCACGCAACTTCTCCGCTATTTCCAATGTAGGCGCGCGCACGATCGTGCGCATGCAGCGCTGAAGCCTCTCCTGCTCTAAAGTTTAAAAAGTGTTAAAACCGCGATACCGCGGTTTATAACACTAACGAAAGTTAGTACCGGCACCAGCTCACCCTGAGCTGGTGCTCGGTACTTACAGCTTACCCCTATCATTCTAAATGGTAGGTTTCCTTTAATGGCAAATCTCCTGTTCTTAGCTGATGCATTTGAAAATGCATGCGATACTGCCACATGTGAACGCATCCTAAAGCATGTCAACCTACACTAGGAATAATAAGATGAGGTTCCATATCCTACACTGTGCTGCGTGTGAAGGATATGATGGCAGTCATCTGATGGGAAGCCCGAGTCTTTATTTTGTGCATTCAACTTCATACGTAGATAGTTCTAATATATTCAAACTTTCAAACACAAATATCTCTGGTACATCCCATTCCTAGTATGTAATTGGATGACCTGAAGCATGTGATTAGTCACATGCTTATGACATCACGGCAGGTCCTGCAACTGTTGGGAGCTTTTACTGATAAGGATTGTGCATGTGCTAGTGGCCCCTCCACTCTCCTCCCCTCTGTCTAGCTACAGAATCACATGGCAACTAACCCATACAAAGACAGTCATAGAGATAAGGTACTTCTAGCTTCCTGCCTTCTAGTTGACAAATCGGTGAAGATAGCTAATGAGTGTAAATTATAGAATTGCATATTTGTGCTTAGTGCAGAACTAGGCAAAAGTTTTTATACTTTATAGTTATGCTTTAAGTCATGCCTTAATTTATGTATATAATTCAATGTTTATATAGAGCTAAACATATCAATAGACAAATATGAAAAGAGCTTGGGAAAGTATTATTTTTCATTACCTACTTACTACCAGCACTGCTCCCGAGGAGTTTCTATGTTACCTTTATCAGTGTATATATTTCTGTTGACATTTAGATAGCAGTCATAGTGAGTGATATTTAGCCTTTGAAGATCTTGCCCTTACAAATACATTGGTATTTGCAGTTGTTGATTTGAGTACACTATCAGACAAAAGGCAACACTTTATAAGGTATCACATTTTGTGCTGAGCTTTTAGAGATCCATGAATAATACGACAGTAAAAGAAAGTAGCCCCAAATAATTACTTGTTCCAACAAAGCTTTTAGCATTGCTGTAAAAGGTACGTAAACTTTTGAGACAGCATAGAAATAGCAATTTATCTAAACCAATCGCTTACACAGGAAAGGTGCATTACCATTATGACCTTTACAGACTTTGATATTCTGCACATAAATATAATCCATCTACTTAGCTGATCAGAGAAAACCTGGGAATGGATGGCCAACGCAGCATTATGAGCACCAGGATTTTCTGTATCCTTTTTTTTCAGGATTAATCATGAGATGGTTACGTTATTTACTGATATAAATGGAAATGAATACTGTGAATACTGATTCATTCTGAAAATAAATTGTACAACTGTAAATTATGTTGATGCTGCATTTATAATAAAATTAAATTGAGCCTAGGGGAGATGATTGTGTGAAATAAGAAGTCATACCTGAAGTTTAATGAATTTGGTTTCCAGTATCCTCTTTCTGCTGATGACACCCAACTATATACTTCTGCATGTAACATCACCCCTGCCTTACTGCAGAACACTAGTGATTGTCTCTGCCATCTTTAACATCATATAGTAAGTGAAGCCAAAGTACTCCTTTAACCCCTTACTGATGTGCGCCGTAATAGTACGGCATGCGTCGGGTCCCGCTGCATGGAGAGGGCTCACGGGCTGAGCCCTCTCCATAGCCAGTAAGTCTTTGTTGCATAAAGACAAAATGCCCAATCTATCAAAATATAATTACGGATTTTCCCTGTGTTTAATCCTGTAACGGAAAATAGCGCCCAAAGTCAAAAATTGCACTTTTTTGCCATTTTGAAAAATATTTAAAAAATCAATAAAAAGTGATCAAAAGGTTGTACAGTCCTAAAAAGTCCAGTGCATGGCATGGAATATTAAATAATGTCACTATGGCGTGCAATTTGTTATGCAGAAAACAAGCCATCACAGAGCTCTTTAAGTGTAAAAATAAAAAAAGTTATAGATTTATGATTGTGGGGAGTGAAAAATAGATATGAAAAAACAAAAAAGTTAAAGGTAATTACACTATTGGTTGACGTTTTGGCCAGTACATGGCGCTGTTCATTTGTAGTGATGTACACCACCAATTACTGCTCTCCTTAACTAACCCTGCTGTTTATAGGAAAAGACACCGAACGACTGGACAGTCCAGTCATTCGGTTCGCCAGTAAAGCCAGTCAGCTGAAGTTTGAGCGTGGACTTGCTACAATGGGCTACGGCATGCTAGCCGAAAAATGGTGATATACCTATGCCTTATGTCAATACTTAAACTAAAGAGTTATTTCCTACTATATATGGTCTAAGTGTCTTTTCCTATAAGTTTGCATATACCCCAAGCATGAGAGGCTTGGTTTACTAGACCAGTGTCCACACTCTGTTTACAAATACCGGAGCGTTTTTCTTATATACTAACCCTGCTGTTCACTGCTCCCTGTGTTTGACCTGTGTGAAGTTGGCCCTCCCCACCTTGTTCAAATCAGACAAAATTGGTGTCAAACGTTTGTGCTATGTTAGTGCTGGATTATGCATCAGAGGTCAACCAGCCCCCTCACATTACCCAAATCAAAAAAGACTGGGGCCAATAAATTGTGCTACGTTTGTGCTGCTCAAATTTTTGTTTGTGCTGCTTTTGTTTTGCAGATATTAATGAAAATTTAAAGGTCAAAAGTTCAGCCAGCCCCCCCCCTACATTAACTGACTCAAACAAAAGTAGTGTCAAACGTTACTGCTACGTTTGTGCTGGTTTATGCTGCTCAAATTTTTGTTCTGGCTGCTTTTGTTTTGAAGAGATTAATAAAAGTTTCCCGAGGTCATCAGAGGGCAACCAGCCCCCCCCCCATATTACCCAAATCAAGCAAGACTGGTGCCACTGATGCTACGTTTGTGCTGGTTTGAACTGCTCAAATTTTTGTTTGTGCTTCTTTTGTTTTGAGTTTTTAAGATATTAATGAAAATTTAAAGCTCAAAAGTTCAGCCAACCCCCCTCCACATTAACCGAATCAAACAAAATTGGTGTCAAACATTTGTGCTACATTTGTGCTAGTTTGTGCTGCAGAAATTATCGTTTGTGCTGCTATCATTTTTAAGGTATTGATCATTTTTTTTCCAGAGGTCAGCAGAGTTGTCTGTAAATGTTATTTCCTTGAGCAGGACAATGGTGATGATTTGCCCTGTAAACTGATGATTCCTACACCAGCATTTGAACTGAATATTAGTATTTTGTCTCACCAAAACATGGCATATATAGTTTATTGTCAAGTATTGTGAGACAAACTACTATGGAACACTTTGCTATGATAACACAATTTACAAAAAACGAAATAGAATGTTGAACATGGCTTCTGAACATTGAAGGCTGGTTTTCAGTGACAAAAAGTTAATACAGTGAACTGTTCGAACCTCTCAAGTTTAATACAATAACTCACTAAAAGCAAGTTCCATAATCTAACTTAGAAAATAAAAATAAAATTACTTTCTTTCATGAAATTTTGTCATTACTCCTTTGTGTAAAGCACAAAATGAGGACATATCCTGGTGTTTTCAGATGCTATGGTTACATCCTTTTGCAGGTCATCATACATCTCCCAGGTACATAGGGTCCTTTTACAGAATGCCATGTAATGCCCAAGTGTGTCTGGTGTCATGCCCTCCTGAAATGTGATTACTGCTTTCAATGTGAATTTCTCTCCTTGAAGGAGCAGGGTAGAGGGAAATTCACTCAGATACAACAGTTTTGGACTTTGGATACAGTGCGGAAGAGTTTCTGTAGAGTAGAGTATGATCCAAGGTCAATCTCAAACTAGACAAGTTCTTTCAAGCTGTAACTGTGACAAACAATTCCTGCACAGTCCGTCTTTCTAGATGCATCTGTTTTAAATACTGTTGGACAGGGAGTTGGATTGGTCTTAGGCATGTAGATGCTGCAAGGTTGAGCCCTTGTTCAACAACAGACTGTAGTTGATTTATACCATACGCTGAGAGAACTGACAAGTCAATGGAGACAAAAGGAATTTGCCTTGTGGTTGGTGTGTAAAGTTTGCAATGCTGGGAGGAACATTGCCTTGTGAAGTGAACACTTGGATTTTCTATCATAGTTTTTTGAATTACTGTGGACACATGGCACTGTGCATCAACCTGGTGAACACCAGTCTTCAGCTGACCAGGGCAGAATATTGAACCCAGAATCTCTGCCCTCAAAGAATAGGTATGTTGTGTGACACCTTTTGAAGCAATGGTTTTCATGACACAGTATCGTCTTTTGCCAAGTTTGATTGGCTTTTCATTGTTTCCATTTTTTAATAACCCTAGCTTTACTTTTTTTCCCCTTTACAGCTGCATCTAAAAGTTGCCATTCAGGAGAAGGGTAGAGGTATGAGCTCTATTTCTGTTTCATTGGGGGGACTGCAATGGTTGCTGTTTCTTCTGTGTCCATGTATATGTTAATTTGGGGCTCTTGAGAGTAGTTGTCATCCATTTCTTGCTCCTTCCTTGTCTGGAAATGTCTTCTTTTTTTTTGTACTTGTTTGGCAGAACAGATCCGCATGTTACCTTCAATGAAACCAAGATGACGTGCAATGAATTTATCAACTCATATAGGAAGATTTTCATGCTTGAACAGGCCATGTTTAATTTTCTTGAACTCTGCCTCTACAATAGCTGAAGTTGCAGTGAGCTTTTTGCTGTGAAACAGGGGAAACATTACTCCAGTCCAGAGTGGTGGGTAACCTCCCAAAGTTATTAGGTTTGGAACAAGCTCATTGAGCATTGTGCCTGCTGTCCTCACAAATATCTTTCACCCACTTCCTCAGCTCTGTGTTCAATTGTGAGCAAGTATCCGTTTTAAATTCTTCCTCTTCCTCCAGAATAGACATAGCCTCATCTGCAATTTTTCTTTTCAGGTTAGATTTGCACACTTCTGACTTGATGGGGTTTCCAAAACTGTCATTGCCTTCTTTCTCACTTAATGCCACAGTTGAAATGCTGCATATTAGAACCTTTGCTTCCTCCAAAGATTGCGACTTGACGAGTTATGCCATCGATCGCACATAGAACTCTTTTACACAATGAGGTTTTTTTCTCAACCAGTCCCACTGGCAAATCATTTTGATGAGGTGTCCCACATCCAGTATGATGAAACAAGGTGGTAGTTTACAGGACTCATTATGAAGAATAACATCAAAGCACTCATTAATTTAGCTCCTTAAATCAGAATGATGTGTAAAAGCCTTCATTAAAGCACCAAGCAAAGCTAAAGAAAAATTTATTATAGGAAAATATTTCCAGACAAACCATTAGGCCTGCAAAACTTTTTTACAACTGAGCCAGTTGCATCAAATGCAACTATGGGGTGCTTCTCTGTCTTGTACATGAGCATTTGAGTTGGACTCCAATAGTGACAGATGAATTTGTCTAATCCAATGTCTCCAATGCTACTACTATGAGGAGAACTGCATTTCAATGAGTGGAGGGATAGTATTAGGTCTTTATGAGCCATTTTTAATTGATTGTGTTCTTGCTTAGGTTTGCGCAGGGTTTGCCAAATTTGGTAGATGGCTTGGCTCTGGATCACCAAAGTCCATCTGCTTTTCTGCTGTCCACACATGGGGCTGCAGTCTGCCTTCACAAAATTATTTTGCACCCGTAAACTTCCAGACATGGCTCTTTTAGAACAGCCAGTGTGTAGGGATTCGTCTGTGTTTGCCATTACACACTTGTAGGTTTCTGTTCATAAATTATGAACACCCTGGCTCGTTTAAATGTAAATGTGCAAGAAGTTTTAACTGCATTCCAGATTCCCTGGTTTACTATGTGAGTCCATGGCTTTAAAATAGTGTATTCCCTTTTTTTGAAGATGTTCTTTTTGTATATCACCTACTCTGGAATTATATGTTTCCATTGTTCGAATGGATGGTCTACATCAAAAGTCTTGCAGTTTTTGCTTTGTAAAGGAGAACAACTTGGATAAAAAGAATTGTCATTGTCACTGCTGTCTGTTTCAGACGTGCTCTTTTCTTTACTGTATTCCGGAGCAGCCCATGCATTGTGTCTGTTTAGTTTGACAAAAGTGTAAAGGGCTTTTGGTGTTATCTTTCCACTAAGTTGATTGCAGAGATCTCCCCATATATATTCACTTGGAGTAGCAATATTGCCATTTTTTATGACTGCTACAGAGTACTTCCAATATGGCATTTTTGTGCAGCACTGATTTCATTGGCATCTTTTTAGCTAAATGAAAAAATCCAAAGTTTCAAATGTGCTCTCAACCCCTTATCAACATGTGACGTCACATGCCGGGTGCGGGTGCATGGAGAGGGCTCACGGGCTGAGCCCTGTCCACAGCCCGCAAATATTTGCTGCCAGCGGCTTAAAAAAAATGGTGTCGCATGGGCGCCACCATCTTGCTGAGGACCGTCCTCATGACAGCCTCGGCTCTTCTGAAGACCCGAGGCTGCTTTGTGTTAACCCTTTCATTACAATGTGCTATCAGCACATTGTAATGCATGAGGAGGAAAATCCCCATATACTACCATACTGTAGTTTGGCAGTATATGGTAGGATCAATCAGACATCCTAGGGTTAAAGTACCCTAGGGAGTCTGAAAAATAGTAAAAATAAAAAAAGTTTAAAAAAATTATATTAAAAAAACATAAAAATTCAAATCACCCCCTTTCCCTAGAACTGATATAATTTTAATATAAATAAACAGTAAAAATCATAAACACAATAGATATCAACGCATCTAAAAATGCCCATTCTATCAAAATATGGTAAGGTTTTTTCACTGCGTTCAACCCCGTAATGGAAAATAGTGCCCAAAAATATAAAAAATGCTATAAAAATTCAAAAGGTCTTACAGTCCTAAAAATGATAACATTGAAAACATTATCAAAAGTCGCAAAAAATGACACCTCCTAAAGCTCTGTATACGAAAGTATAAAAAAAGTAAATAGCGCCAGAAGATGTATAATGGCTTGACCATTATATAAGCTCTTATACCACTTGTGTCCCCCGTTCATCCTTATTGACTGTGAGGTCTTGTGAGCAGGGCCCTCACTACTATGGTTCCATATGACTTTTTGTACTCTGTAATGGAATATTATATTTATATATGTCCCCTATGATTTGTAAAGCGCTGCGGACTATAATGACGCTGTATAAATAAAGACTATTGTTATTATTGGACAGATCCTTACATATGCTTGTTATCATGAATTTGTTTGTGGACCTGCCAGGCCTGTAGTTTACTGAGAACAACCTGACAGGCCCAGGCTTTTGGGAGGGCAAAGGCCAAACTTCACCATATATCTTAACAAGTGTATTCAACAACCCATGCAGTCCCTTACAAATGTGAAAGAAAGAAATGTGTATGATTTGTTTCCCCTGTTTTATTTATGATTCTAAGGTATTTCACACAGCCATATAAGAACATATAGCAGAAGATCTGATATTCTGATCAATCTAATACTCTGATCATTTGGGAAAAAAATCCAAATGCCATGGAATTGGCAAAAAACGTGTAGTTTGTCATTTTCTTATGGCTTTGTATAGCATTTCCTGTGCAGTTCAAATGACACCTTCTATTTTGACACCTGTAACTTTATCAAACTTCTATGTACAGGACTGAGCAAAAGGTGAATTTCTTACAAGACCGAATGTTTACATTAATCAAAGTTTACATTAATGATTGGGCCATTTTTCCTTTTTTTTTTTTTTTTTTTTACAGAATTCACTAGATTAAATATTTTTTTACATTTTTCTTTTAATCTTTACCAGTTTTCTTAACCACCTCCTAAAGGGCCTTGAACATGGACTCTTATACCTTGTACTATAAAACTGTATACTACTTTATTTCAGGATATGGGATTTTTACACCCTATTTATTGAAGCCTGCCATAGGCAGACTGCAATAGGTATTACCTATTACCTATGGTATTACCTATCATGGACCGGATCTCTCAATTCCCACATGATGGAATTGTCCACTACTTTCAAATTGCATGAATTTCTCAAGAGATCACGTTGTTTTAAGAGTCAATGGTAAGTGATCAGAGTTGTGTCTCATTATGGAACAAATGGTCATCCTTATTAAACATCTTTTAATTTCTAACAACCACGGTATATGTGTAGCATTCCTTTACAATCATACTTAATGCGCAACTCCAATGTTTTTTCCCCCAAATTAATAGCTCTTGTAGCGTAGAACAATATTGCCTATTATCTTGGTACCTATGTAGCAGCAATGTCTTTGCTATCCTTTTCAGCTTGACTGTGCTGATTTCTCCTGTGAGTCTGTAGATTCTCAGACTCTACTCATAGGAGAGTAGCTGCTGCTCCCTGCTCACGAGGAGGTCATGTGACAGTTCTCTCTGTGTGTAGCTGAGTGTGTTCTGTGATGTGAATGCAGAAGTCTCTGACACAGAATACCTCCATCCCAGTATATGAATCTGCAGAACTCTCTCTCTCTGCACCTCATTTTGTGTCCTACACCCCTCTGCAGCCCTTCCCCCACTTTCTGCTCTCACCACACTTTCTGCATACCATGGAGCTGTTAACCTCTAGTACTTATACTATACATTTTAAGAAACTGTTTCACTGCTGGTTTCTACTATTTATGACATTCTGCATGTGCCTCCATGTGAAGAAAGCTTATTGAATGAGAGAACATAAGGTATCATAGGACATGAGGGCAGACTAAATTTAATTCAGCTTCTGGGCATATACAGCAAGAGCTTACTATGTACCTACTTTACTGCTGGTGAGAAAGATTTTTGACAAGCAGCTGCAGAACAGAAAAATACAATAACTTTGGAATGAAAAGGGTGATCAACACTTTAAGGGCATTGTTAAATGGGGAATCTCATATGATATTTTCCAAAAAATCATAACATCACGGTTATGATTTAAAATCTAGCAAATACTGGACAAATAACATCTCAATTTCAATATTGCTTGGCCAGAATTTAGGCTACATTTTAATTAATAAAATGTAACTTTAAATGCATCTGTATAGATTATAACAGGCAAATCCTTACCATCACACAGAATAGATCCCTGCCAGATGATTGCCCAGGCATTGACCATTCTACTGGATCTAATTGGAAATTAAATCAGAAAAAAATAACTTAAATACACCTAGGCCTACATTTACTAAGGTGCTTGCACCAGTTTCTGTCAGACTTTGAACGTTCTTTTCAGTGCAAACTGCTTGCACGGGTATTTAAGAAGCGTAAGTGGAACATATGTGTCACACGTAACCCTATATTGAGCATACTATATGGAGGGCAATAATATGTATAGCCTGAACACAACATTAACCCCTTGGCTCCCGAGATTTGCACTCAGTGCCATACTAGTACGGCAGCAGTGCACCCGGTGCATCGTGTGTCACCATGTCACATGTCATGGTGATATCACAATGGAACTCGAGTGACAGAGGCAGAAGAACCTCCTGTCAACGTCACCCAGCCAATCGGATTGGTCGCGCCCGCCGATGGCTGCGATTGGTCAGTTTAAGTTTGACTGCCAAATTTCAGCGTTCTTGCAACTGAAAAACGTGGTTTTAGCTCCTTCCTCCAGCGGCACCATTCTGGTTTGGTATCGCTGAAGAGTAGAGTTGAGCATTACTATTACACCAAAATCACTATTACACTGTCTGATCTGTATCTGGTCAATATCTCTGCCCTCCTGCGTCCTGTATATTCCCTGTGTGATCACCTTGGGTGATCACACTTGTCCTCCGTTTTTCCCATCTTCTGTCTATCTCTTCTGAACCCAAACACACTTTTCAGTGCAATGTGTTAGCGTTTTTTGGGATTTTGTGCACCCACTACTGGAACAGGGCTAACACCTCTACCTGGACAATTTCTACACCCGCACAACACTATTCAAGTTCCTCGCTTCCAGAAATACTACAGCATGCGGCACTGTATGCAGAGATCAGAGAAGTCGCTGCTTGGGCAAAAAATTAGAAGGCATAAGAGCAGGTATAAACTTCAAGATACCTTCTTCTGACTTTTACAATTTCAATAGAGGCAGTAGTTTTCTTCTCTATTATTATTGTAGGCAACTTGTGATTTTTATTGTAAAGAATCAAACTTCAACAAAGTTTTTACCTGGCTGAACATATTTGACAGAATATGATTATCTCAACAAATTACACAATTCACTCACTGATATGCCACAATTTGTACATAAAACAGGTTAGTCATTTCAGCAGATTTGGCACACAGTACAGCACAGGAATGACGAGATAATTGCTCCTTTACTATGGAAACATAATGGATTTACAATAGACGTTTCCCGTTTAATGATTGAACCACATAATGAGTCAAATTGTACACCGCAGAAAAACATATGGTTCATAGGAAACATCACGGTACCATATTTTCCTGGCCTTATGCCAATATTTCTAAAACTAGTTTAAGTGCCTTTAAATGAGCAATGACTTGATTTGATTCCAATCTCATTTATTCTCACTTTTCCTAAATTCTGTACATCTGGCCTTGTTTTGCTCCTCCTTTTATGTGTATAGAGTGGCAGCATGAATGATGGCCTGAAAAAGTGATAGAACAAAAACAAGTTATCTTTGTAAGCACAGGTCACCGTATGAAGGAGTAACATTTCAGGAAATCACTAAGAAAATGAAACATTTGTCATCTACAATAAAGAGCGCCTGTCGGATATATTCAGGCTGAAAGAAAACAAAATCTTCTTATTTTCTGTCAAGCCTTCTAGGTCATAGCAAGCAACCAGAGTTATTAATATTACATGACAGCACAAGTCAAGTGACTACCGCCTCTGGGAACATCATTTTGCTTGTCTGCCGTTTCTGACAAGTGTTTATTCTTGCCTGCTGTTAACAAACTGACACTTCTAAGCAACACATAAATAAAAGTGTTATTTTGAGAGGGTTAAAAGTAGAAACATCTGCATCAAGACATAGTGGGGAACACAAGTGAACTAATTACTGCATATATATGTTGTAAACTAGCCCTGGTTCTAAGGTGTCATTGATGTCACTGAGATGCCACATAGTGTGAGTGCCAGCAGTTCTGCTCCAGATGCATGGTTATAGCATGTTCCACCCTGCATGAGCACTTTACAGACAAGGATCAAAGGTGTAGTTTTGTAGATTCTTGTGTGAACTGGTTTCCCAGTGGTAGAGATACCACTATCATGGTTTATCATGCAAAGCCTATATCCAATGTAGGTTAATACATACATAGTAAGTTGTGTGTAGCCTTTTTGTCATTGTCTCTAAAGCCACATTTTATTACTTAGGAAATATGGCCGTACTGCAAATTGTATGCCATATTGCTTTGAATGAGATGCACAAACACAATAAATGAGGAAAAAATTGTAATAATACTGTCAGATCCTGTCCAGCACATCCACTACCAGACTTGGTGCTTTTTGCCAGTCTAGCAAAGTGATGTTAATCATACTCTGCAATGACTCTGTGGACTAGGTCCGTGTCTGTAGCGTATAAACCACCCTGATAAATGCAAACACAATTGTAGAAACTGTTAAATGCTGGTGCTGCAGTTCGACAAGCAGATAGGGAATTCTTACATCATATTTCAAAGGACTCCCATCTTGTGCAATGTGTTCAGTTTGTGGGATTGTGCCAATGTATGGGTCAATTTCCATGGGCTGAACAAGCTCATTTGCAGCCAGCCTTAAAAAAATGTATGGTAATAGATAGAGCTAGAATTATGTGATGATTTGCACCAAAAATGTGTCTAAAACACCTTTGACCAACATAAACCTTTACAAGAGTTTTGTGACTGGTTTGCCAAAAACGGTGTGTCCTCAACTAATGGTCTCAGTAAAGGGGTTAGTTGCAACAAAAACAGTGCACCAAAATCTGGCGTGTTTCTCTGGACCAACTAAGGCATACGAATGGTTCAGTGGGGATATGTTCGGTGCCATGGAGAGGAGGAGGTGGTGACCTCTCCAAAGCAATACTTGGCGTACAGGCTGTAAAAAGGGGAAAGATAGGACATGTATTGCTCTGTGGGGCCATTGCCATCTGTAGGGGGCGTATGTGCATCCCCCTCTTCTAGTAGAAGAAACTAGACAGTCTTCAACTTTGCCAGATTCAGCATTAGACATTTATATAAATCTGGCGCAGTGTAAGACTGTCCATCTAACTTTGCACTTCCTTTGAGACACTATTGATAATTATGCCACAATTTTCTATGGGCATGTCAGCTACAGTATTAGATTTGATGCAATTCCATGCCAAAAATTTTTACTCCATGGTAACTTTCATTTTAAAAAATTACAAAAATTTTAGAAAGATTCAGTTACTAACATTTCCCATATATCTGCTCTATGTTTTAATTATTTTTTAGAATGTCTTTATATTTTATTTTGACATCACATGGCTTACAAATTGAACATTAATTTTCCTTTTTTTTAAGGAGATTTCAGAATTGGCTTTTTTGGGAATCATTTTTGTTTTTAATGAGCTTTAAAATATATAATATTAGAACTGTCCTATATATATTACTCCATTTTGAAATCTGCATCCCTCAAACTATTAGAACTATTAGAAACAGGCAGATTGTAAACCCTTTGAGATCTTCATAGTAATTAAAACAAAATGGAGTTAAATTTAGAATCTTAGAAGAAATTGCCTAATAAATTCTGAGTAGGGTGATACCCCACATGTGGATGTTATGTATGGGCGCAGAACGAGGCACTGAAGGGAAGGAGGGCCAGCCAGTTTTGCCCTACACAATTTTGTGGTTTTAGTTCAGTACATTTTTGTTAGCTATAAAATATTAGTTTTTCTGTTAATGTTGCCATGTGAGGGCTTATTCTTTTGCAGGATTAAATGCATTTTTCAATTACAGGCAGTCCCCGGGTTACATACAAGATAGGATCCATAGGTTTGTACTTAAGTTGAATTTGTATGTAAGTTGAAACTGTATATTTTATAACTGTAGATCCAGACAAAAAAAATTTCTGTCACATTGACAATTTGAGTTTAAAATTTTTTTTACTGTAATTGGACCGAGGACTATCAATAATATTCATTACAGACGCCTTACAGTTGGTTATTGCAGCCTGGGACTAAAGTAAAGCATCCAGAGAGCTTTGGGCAGAGGGGTCCGGCTTTAACTAGGGGTCGTCTGGAAGTTGGGTGTCCTTAAGTAGAGGACCTGTATACTATTTTGCGGTAATTAGTCATTCGATTGCTTGTTCATTGATGCATAGGCTACGCACTCACTGGCTTGAGAAAGTACTGAGTAGTGTGAAACGGTTGTAGCTTCATTGTGATCGGTGTCCACTTGTTGTTCCGCACCATGCAATAAAAGAAGATTTTCTCACTATAGTGGTGAGTGCCGCTATTTCTTAGCTTTTTTTCACATAGGCTAACACACTGCTTTCAAGGTCTTGTCTGTGACAGGACTTTATAGGCATTTACTATGGACAGCCCTGGGGTCTTAGATCAGACCCCAGGGTTACCATACCGATGATCGGCACCCCCTCGAAAACATTTGAGCAGGGAATCTCCATACAGGCATTTAAATGCAGCAGCTGCTTTAATCACAGCATTTTTGTTTTTTCCAATGCCGGTTTAGCTCTGTTGAAGAGTTGAATAGATATTGGGTCCATGACATACTATTACGGCATAAAGCACAATCTGTCAATCAATTACAGAATGGAGCGGTATCAATTTAACAAGGCTTATGTCTGCATTATAAATATTTACTGGGGTAGATTTATCAGAAGTGTCTGAGGTACAATTGTTCTAGTGTCAGCACCTGTCCAGCAAACGCGCAACCACAACCAGGCTTGGTGCTAGCTGTCAGACTAAGTAAGTGGTGGCTAACTCACCCTGCAACGTCCCTGCGGGCTAAGGCCCTGCCTAAAGCAAATAAACCGCCCCGATAAGGGCGAACCTACTATCAGGAAACTTACTGACGGCCCTGGGTGACCCTACAAGATGACAGGAAAAACCTACTTTGTCTGGCAGGTGCTAGATGGTGGAGCATAGAATACTAACACAGGTCTGAGACAGCGACAAGCAACAGATATATACACGTCTTCAGGTGGGAAATACACAGGTCAGGTCAAGATCAAGCAGGTTATATAGAGGTCAGGTCAAGATCAATCAGGTTATATAGAGGTCAGATCAAGATCAATCGGGTTATATAGAGGTCAGGTCAAGATCAATCGGGTTATATAGAGGTCAGGTCAAGATCAATTGGGTTATATAGAGGTCAGGTCAAGATCAAGTGGGTTATATACAGGTTAGGTCCAGATACAGGCAGATAAGCAGAGACAAACAAACCAGATCAAAACCAAGATGGCTGCAAAGGTACAGAATCTGATACAAAACACAGAATACCAAACAAGATAGAAAGAGCACTAGATACACGGTAAGACTTGAAATAACAAGCAAGGTATTGCTGGGAAAACTGTCCATCAGGCTAGTAATCCTTGCTGGGCAGGACTCACATGCAAGGAGCAGGGTGTGGCTCAGTTCATCCAAACACAAACACTAAGCCACAGTTCACACACAAATAAACGCCATCTATTCTGCCAATTGCGGATAGAGCAACGTTCAGGCACGGACGTTAAATCTAGTTTTAATTTTGAAAAAGCATTAGGGGGGGGGGGGGGGAATTTATCAGAGATATTATGTTCTGGTGCAAATCCAGTAACTGCTATTACTTCCCCCTTTACACAAGCTCAACACCAAGGGGTGTGAAAGGGGCACGGCTGGCTGAGCAGGTGCAAGATAAGGCACAACTCTACGCCAGACAATCACAGGCACCTGCACAGCAACCTGCTGGATACATTAGCCCCTATGAATTTATTTTTATTAAGCTATCCCATATGCAAATCAGTGGAAAGTTCATTTTGCACTGCGGGGTAAATTCAAGCCAATTAATCTGCAATGCTACCTAATAAAATAAAAAAATGGAGAGTGTAAATCTTTTCTGCAATTTAGTAAAAATACATTCCTATTGTTTCCTATTTTATCTTCCCATGTTTAAAACGCTTTATAAAACTATGCACAAATGAATGCAATAAACAACATCAATGTAACAATGCTTTTTAATTATAGTACATATGTAAGTCACAATAGTTTAATGTCATACTTTAATAAGTCATGAAAATATTATCAAATTTCACAAAAAATGACATCACCCACAGCTCCGTAAACCAAAGTATAAAAAAGTTATTAGCGCCAGAATTTGGCAAAATCCAAAAAATAATTTTTGTACAGGAGGTTTTAATTTTTGTAAATGTATGAAAACATTATAAAACCTATACAAATTTGGTATCCCCTTAATCGTACCAACCCAAAGAATAAAGTAGACATGTAATTTGGGGCTCTCAGTGAAAGACGTATTATCCAAGCCCACAAGAAAATGGCGCAAATGCGTTTTTTCACCATTTTCACTGCATTTGGATTTTTTTTCCCGCTTCAGAGTACATGGCATGGAATATTTAATACCATCATTATGAAGTGCAATTTGTTATGCAGAAAACAAGCCATCACACAGCTCTTTATGTGTAAAAATAAAAAAGTTATAGATTTTTGAAAGTGGGGAGTGAAAAATGGACATGAAAAAACAGGAAAGGGCCCGGTCCTTAACCGGTTACAAAGGGAATCAAATGATACATGTGTCCCATTAAATGGGAACAGGGGTATTTAGAGAAAGAATTCCAGTGCTGCCAAATCACCTGCATAATACTTATTAAATATTCAGAGAGCGGAAAAAGGTGGAGCTGGTGATAGATCTTCTATAAAGCAGAAAACAGTTCTCAGCGGAAAATTAAATGAAACACTGAAGCATCATTGAAATTATTTTTTACACTTACAAATAAAAAATATAGATAAGTTTTAACTAATTATTTCAAGAGTGAGAAATTTTAAATGTCAAAGTTGATAAAAATAAAGTGTAAATTATGTCTGATTCAACAGTATAATTGGAATACTTGTTCTTGCTGAAGCCAGTCAAGAGATGGCGGGATTGCTGCAATCCTGGCTAAGTTCTGATAAGTAATATAGATGATGAGCAAATTGCTCTCGAGAGGTTGCATACTTTTAGAGTTGCATACTTGCATACTCTAAAATTGTTCAAAAAAAGGGTAAAAGCAAATAGGGCAGAAACCCTACTAATCGAATGCTACAGTTATGATAGTTGTGGAGCATGATTCATCCCTTTACAGACCAAATATGAGTATGAATCTCACCATAGAGAAAATTTTTATTTCCCCCCACGTTTTTTGCTAGCATTAGTTTGTGTCAAACTGCCAGTTGCCTAACATATTACATTTTGTGTAGTTTAGTGAGTATTTTCTTTATCAATACTGAAAACCTATAGATTTTGACCCACACTTGGTTTGGGGTTCTAACATCTCCTGTCATCATCTGCTTTGCACATTTTTTAAGTTTTTTTTTTGTGTGCGTGGTCTCACTGTGTATGCTTTGGTTGTCAGTTGTTAAAGGGAACCTACTACCACGGATCTTCCTATAAAGGAGCAGTGACAGCGTAGTGCGGGCCTGCTGTTCAGCCCATGTGCAGACGGCATGTTTCTCGGACGAGGGTGCGCATCTTTGAGGAGCTGCTCGGCAAAGATTTCGGGTAGGAGGATCGAAGAGGCTACTGGGGCGTGGAGTAGCCGTGCAGTGTAGCCTCAGCTCCGGTTACTCCACGCCCTAGTAGCCTCTTTACAAAATTTACATATAAGGGGAATAAAAGTTATTTAAAAATTGCAGGGACATGAGGATTAGCCCTGAAAAGGGCTATCCTCACATACTATAGATGCACCTACCACCCGATCTACCTTTATAGGTAGATTTATGGTGGTAGGTTCCCTTTAAGTATTATCAATGTCACACAGCTCAGGGGCTAACAGACTTAGCCTGGTTCCATCCATCACAGCTGCAATCACTGGACAGAGGAAGTTGAAATTGTGGGAATACTTGAACCTTCTCCTGCTCACAGAAAGTCCAGTCTCTGCTATCACTAGGCGATGACCATTTAACAAGTAGTACACATAAGCAAGGTTATCTGTGCAAGGAAGGCAGTTAACTGATAAAAATGAATTTAGTAAAAGGTTTTATTTGCCTCAAGTAAAAAATGATAGTTGAGGTGTGAATACCCCTTTAAAAATGATAGTTGAGCTGTGAAAATACTGATAAAAATGGAAGTATGAAAGTGGTATAAAAGAAAAAAAAGTCTTGCTAAGCTCTGCAGTCAATGTAAGATAAAATAGTTTCAGTTCTGTTCAGTTTTGCACAAAATGAGGAATACTTTCTTTAGGCTTTTTTCTTTTACACTATTGTTATGCTCCCATTTAGAATGGACAATGTATGTTCTCGAGAGGACACAGGACACTGACATTAGAAAAAAATGTTATGAGGGATTATAGCGAGAAAGCAGGAGATTGTACACCTCTGTCTACCTTGGACGGCCTCTTCACCACAGTTACCCACACATTGGAGATTGTGGTGCAGATAAACAAAAGCTTTTATACCAGAACACCCATATAAAGTATACCAGATAGAAGAGCTCACTTGGTTTCCTTTAGATGAACGAAGAAGTGCCTAGTTAGCTGAAAGCTCTGCCACTCGTCACTCGCCCCATTGGATAAGGCCAATAGAAGTAGAACTACAACAAACTATTGCCCATAAATTCAAAACTGGTGGCACCCATGTATAACTAGGGCTCTACAACCACTGCATTCAATTCTCTCTTGTTCTGGAATATAATGAAAATGGAGATATTTAAAATAAAGTTTATAGCTGTGTTGTGATTAATTATTGACCCTTGTGTTGTATGTGCCTTTATTTCACCTTTCACTATTTTTGTACACATAATTTCCAGATTCCCACTTTCTTGTTTATGTAGGAAAATAAATAGTTGCCTGGCTATTTGCAATATTTCAACCATTTACCCAAACAAAAAAACTTTTAGAACCTTTTTTGGCTTAGAAATGTCCAAATCCAATTACTATGAATTATGTAAGTGCTTGCAAAGTCTTTTGTAACATAAATCACTTTTACCTAAAAAACTATTTGTCTAATTAGAGCGCAGTGTGATCCAAGCGTATTCCCTAAGTCACAAGAGCAAACAATGCATCCCACTCTGCCACAGATTGTCAGGGCAAAGATAATCTGTATCACAGAGATGGACTAGTTCTGGCTGAAGTCAGCCAAGGGATGGCGGGATTGCTGCAATCTTGGCTCAGTTCTGCTAAGTAATATAGGTGATGAGCAAATTGCTCTCGAGAGGCTGCATACTGCTGAGTCATATTTTACAAATGTGTTAACTCAATTGTCCAAATCAAGGGTAAGAGCCAATAGGGGCAGAAACTCCAATATCCTGTTAACTATTTTACCCATATACATACAGTTTCTTTCAGTTTATCCATGGCCTTTAAACTAAGGACCAAAGTTCATTGCAGTAAAAGTCATTGCACTTACCCTAGGTGATGGTGGTGACAACAGAATTGCTGTATAATGCATAATCATGACTCACACTGTTACCGCTCATATATAAATATGTATTGCTTTATACAACATGTAGCACTTTAGAATCAATGCAATAAACTTACAACTAATACTGTATGAGAAAATTTCAAAGGTGTCCTATGCACTTTTCTCATCATTCAAAGTTATTCATCCAAAAATAATGGAGCCCATATAAATGATTAAAATTTATTAAAATGCTTTAAAATGTTTCTGTTTGAATTCAACAGGAAAAATGAAACCCTATGCAAGTTCCCCAAAGATGCTACAGTTATTCTATTCTGCAGTTTCATATCAGCTGTACCATATTCATGTGACCTTAGAATTTCCTGTAGATTAAATTAACCTAATTGTTCCTGGTGATATTAAATTTAAAAAATGTACGAATGGTGTTGATATTCAAGCTATCTGTGTCAGGCTTAATGAATGGCACAGCGGGATGCAAGAAGTTTCCCACCACTTGTGCATGATGCAAAATGGTCCAAGAGTCAAAATTTCAATGGAGTGACTTTTTCATGCCTAGTATGCCTGAAAACTGAAGACCAAGGCATCATATATGAGCCCCAAGAACTTTTGAATGGGAACCCATTAAAAAAAAAAAAAGAAAGAAATTGAGCTTCCATATGATGTTTCTCTCATTGTTCAGTCTGGTGTCATCATCTAGAAAATCAACTTTGATATGAGATGTAAAATGGTTGTATAAAGTGAAGCTCTCCAACCTCAAAATGCCCCCTCTGCTGTGATTGACATCAAGCACCAGACTTCAGAAGAGACAGTTGTGATTCCCTTGGAAGCTGGATGATCACTTACAGCAGAAGGTAGGTGGATTCTGAGGTAGGGTGAGCTTGACTTCAGTGCTAAATTCTCCACCTTCATGACTTTACACGACCATTTTACATCTCAGTGGCAGTGGTTTATTATGTCTATTTCTCATGGTTTCCGTTGAGACAACCATGATAGTTGAAAATAAACTGAGCATATTTAATGTACAAAAAGCAAATTCCTAAAGGAATAACTATTTAACCCTTGCATTATGTCCACAATAAGCCACTGAGAATCTATCAATAGATTGCCTTTTCTTGTTTACATAACCCACTCATGGTTGAACAGATTGCAAAATATGTTTTCATTTGTAAGTTTTGTTTTACCCGCTGGTTGCATAATTCAAGCACTTTACGTTGAAACTTCCGGAAAATCTAACACATATTCACAATAAAGTCACCAAAAGAAATGATCAACTATCTCTGTTGATGTTTTACGAAATGGAGCAATAACATCCTTGATTATCCAAATATAAAGGTGGTGTCACGTTTTGTCTGGAACTCTGCCTCCTTGCGTGGACTCACCCTGTCTCATTCTGTCATGAATCAGAAAAGACTCTTCACAAGGTGCTTTTGCCTTACAGGAACAAAATACTGAATCAGTTATTATGAAATCTGTATAATGTGAACAGGTTATTGTACATAACAAGGACACTCCCATGTCTGGAGACTGTAAAATTCCTTAAGCCATAAACTTAAATTAAACCTGGAATTTCCCCATTATCTCAGTAAATTAGTTGACTCTAAAATGCACCTTTCACTCCAATATCTTTCAATGATGTGGTGCAAATAAGCTCTGGTGATGGCATCTTCATTGGACACATACATGGAGGGAGGTCAAAAGATGTGCCAGTCGCATTTACTCAAAAACATATGCAACATGTTCTGTGGTCATATGCTAAGGAGCACTTTAACACATAATGGGAATTGTGGCAATTATGTGATACCATTGTTTATAGAGATATATAATGGATTAATTTATAGAGGGTAAATCACTCTATAAAAATTCCTAACCACCTCTTCTGGACAGTGCCCACTGGCAGTTCTTGGAATCAGTGGGCACAGAATTAGGAGACCAAAGAAACAAAAAATTCCATAAAGAAGATTAAGTCATTTCTCTAATGTTGCAAAATAAGACCAGTTACAGGAGTGTTTATGGACTCATAGTAATGTAAGAATGAAAAAAATAATCACAAAGTTTTCTCATGTGCCATATTTCATAGGCAGATTTTATAGAAATTAAAGTCAGATTTTTACTATAATCACCTTTACTGCCTCACTCCTGTCCTATGGCTGACTGTAGATTTATGTGGCTGGTGCTTGATAGAAACAAGGATTATTGCAGCTAGTGGCTAATGGCCTGCATCAGAAAGGTTAATTTTGCTACGTCGCTTTGATTGGACCTTGGTTCTACTCGAACAGCAAAATATTGTGAATATAGAAGTGGCAGATGGCTGACCTTATGTCACTGATCTGTGACTAATCTTCATATTGTTCCTCCTCAGCATCAGACCACAATGAGTTAGTAATTTCTTAGTAAGTAAACAACCAGTTCTCCTCTGTTACAGTCCACATACTACTAAGGTATATGTATCCTTTCCTGTATACTGAATATGGACATTAAACTGAACGCAGGATCACACAGCCTGATTTAGCTTTCAGATTGCATTACACAATAATGATCTTAGTAACATACTCAGAACATAACACTGAAAATGAAAAAAGGTCTATGTTTTCCTGGCCCTTATAACACATCTATATAACTAGGATACTGTATATCACTGCTGTTAAGTCATGGTGGAGTTTGGGGGCAGCATAGGGCTAAATCTCCTCACATAAGATCATTACTTCACCCCTGAGGAAGTCGTCTAGGACGACGATACGCGTGGGGAGCTCATTACCCCTGCATTTCCCTACCGCCTGTTTGCCAGCCTTCTGAGAGCACCTCAGCTACTATACTTGGGTATTATTTGCACATTGCACGCACTTGCACTTTCAGGTCTATTTAGTTCTCTTGACATTTGACTTATGCTTTGGCTGCTTACAGGATTCATGAATTTTCAGGGATGCATTGCTACTATTTATTGATATTATTGATTTGTTGAGATTTGGCATTCCTTCATATATTTTGGTTGGTAGGTTTTCAGTCCACCACAGGGGGACTTAGCAGGGGTCTTCATTGGGTCAACCTGCACCCTGGTCACCAGTTGATTTGTATGTATATCACATGTTTTAGATGTTTTTAATTGTGTGTCATATATGTATTTTGTTTGGTAATGAATAAAGTGTATAATGCTTTCTGCATATAGTGTCTACTGAGCTATTTTTGGTGCACACTTTCCCCCCTTTTTTTGTTGTATAGTTGACTTTATTGTGTACCTGCTCATTTGCATACATACTTTGGTTGTGCTGGTAGGTCTCTGTTTGTAGCATAGGGCTAAATCTCCCCACATAAGATCATTATTTTGAGTATGATCAAATGCACTTTTTCATCCATTGCAAATATTTAACTAATCCCACACATGACACTGAATGTTTTCGATGATACCTTTCAACAAACTTTGCATGTATCAATAATACAGTGGCCCATATTTATTAAAAACGATGTGTAATGTGCAGAGGGCGCCAGATTCAGGATTTCTGGTGCACATTCTTCATGAATCTGACTCTCCCTACACTGCTCCGACAGAGTGCACCAACTGTTTTTTTTTTGTGCACCTTCAATATGGGACGTGAGACACAATTCTGTCTGACTTTACATGATAAATGTGGTGTACGGTCCGACTGTGCATCAGAACGCCCATTTCAGTGCAGACATTTGTGTTGCATGGTGCCTAGTGCAGCTGCACCACAAAAGGGTTGTGTGTGACACCAATTCTTAAATACCTGTCCAAGCAGTTTGCACTGAAAAGAACATGCAAAGTCCAACAGAAAACTGGCTGTTGGGTGTGTAAGCATGGGGTAGGTAATTTACCAATATACATCTATTAAAAGTTCTGCTTTTCTATATGTGAAGTGAAGCCACCTTTCTTTTACCTCATCAGACAGAGATTCTTGACTATATAATGGTCCCAGATGGAGGGTCATGTGATCTTATCTGTCCATGAACAATCAGTTAGAGATCACATGACCCTCCATCTGCTGCGATTATATGGACAGTAATGTCCAGCTGATGAGGTAAAAGACAGGAGGCTTCACATTACATATCAAGAAAGCAAAGCAGAACTATTAACCTCTTAATGACCGCCCTATCGGAAATCTACGTCGTTCATTAAGGGTACTTCTGACGTGACGCCTTTCTACGGCCGCGCATCAGAAGAAGATTTCGGGACACCGGGTCTCGCTGGTGCCGGTGTCGGGCTGTGACATCACAGCCCAGACCCGGCACTAACACCCGGGATCGGAAAAACTCCGTTCCCGGGTGTCCCACGTGGATCGGACCCCCCCCGGTGAGCTTACCGGGGGATCCGATCCCTCCTGCCGCTGCACATATGGGATATCAGTACACTCGGTAGAAATTGGGCACCAAACGTTGAAGAGCGTTTCATCATTTAACTGTCAGTTTTGGCCTAAATTAATGTATTTTCCAAAAAAATTGAAAAGTTTCTAAATCGCAGGTCCATACTGTTTTAACCCACGTGAAACACTTAAAGGGTTAATAGACTCAATAGAAGTTTTTTTTACATACATTGAGGGGTAATACATATAGTGGGGTAATTTATGGGGTTTTACTATTATTTAGGCCTTTCAAAGTCACTTGAAAGCTGAGTTGTCCCTCAAAATGTGAGTTTTGGCAATTTTCATGAAAATTAGAAAAATCGCACCTAAAGTTCTGCGCCTCATAACATCCTAGAAAAATAGCAGGACGCATAAAATTTCATCCCAACATAAAGCAGATATTCCGTAAATGTTAATTATCAAGCTTTTTGGGTAGTTTTACTTCCTGTCTGGAAAGCAGAACATTTCAAACTTGGAAAATGAAGAATTTTTACAAACTTTTGCCAAATTTTCACTTTTTTTCAGAACGAAACACAAAACTTATCACTTAAATTTTTCAACTAACATGAAGTACAATGTGTCACGAGAAAACATTCTCAAAATCACCTGGATATGTTAAAGCGTTCTGAAGTTATAACCAATTATCGTGAGACATGTCAGAATTCAAATCTGGTCATTGAGCTGAAAACTAGTGTCGGTGATAAGGGGTTAATACCATAGATGTATATTGGTAAATTACCTAATATCCTGCCCCCCCACCGTTACACATATTTCAAAAAACATGAGGTAAAGTGGTCAATCCCTTTCTGGACTTTGATTGGGTCATTTTAACAGATTAAAATACCTTTGATGTAAATCATTCCATTGTAGCTTTGGTTGTATGTTTAGGGTTGACCTGCTTGAAGGTCACCCAGCACCTGCAGCTTCAAATAGGTTTTTTTGGGGCTAAATTGCCTTGTATTTAACTTAAGGCAGCTTCCCATCAACTCTGACCAGTTTTCTAGTCCTCTGACCAGCTTCCAAAGCATCCCCACTAAATGGTGCTACCATCACAATACTTCACAGTGGGGGAGGTGTATTCAGGATGATGTCCAGTGTTTGCTTTCCAGCAGTACATCCATTTTGGTGACAAGAGTACCTTCTTCCAAATGTTTGCTGTCTCCTACATAGCTTTTTGAACTTTTTAAAGATGGCTTTCTTGAATGGGGCCCACCTACCCACTTAAAAAATATACATATTTGTATACTTACACATGTGAGTTACAATCACATACATGCAGTGCCACAAACAGATTTACAGCAAACATACACACCATAAACACACAGGCCCACATTTATAAACCCTTTCAGGACCTGTCCCTTTTTTGTTTTTTCATTTTCATTTTTCACTCACCATGATCAAAAATCCATAACTTTTTTATTTTTCCATGTCCAGAGCTGTGTGACAACTTGTTTTCTGTGTAACAAATTACACTTCATAGAGATGGTATTTATTATTCCATGCCATGTACTGGGAAGCGGGAAAAAAATTTCAAATGCAGTGAAATTGTTAAAAAAACGCATTTGTGCCGTTTTCTGGTGGGCTTGGATCTAATGGATTTCACTGTGCACCCCAAATGACATGTCTACTTTATTCTTTGGGTTGGTACAATTACGGGGATAACAATTTTATATAGGTTTTATAATGTTATCATACATTTAAAAAAATTAAAACCTCCTGTACAAATATTTTTTGGGGGATTTTGCCATTTTCTGGCGCTAATAACTTTTTTTGTACTTTGGTGTACAGAGCTGTGGGTGGGGGTGTCGTTACTAAAGTAAGCAGCTCCTAGTGCTTGAACAAACGCCGCAGTGTTAGAAGGATAGTGTTACCGGAAACCTCCAGTAACGCTATCTAACACTGCGGCGTGGTACAATGTAATCATCGGACCACTTGCAAAGCTGTCCGATGTATTCATGAGGGGGCAGTCCGAGGCACTGGCTCTTCCCTGGACCGCCCCTCTCGCTCCATAGGGTGGCGGTGACTGCCACGCGTGATGCACCTAACCACGCCCCAACCCCGTCTCCTCATGAATACATCGGACCGCTTTGTGAGTGGTCCGATGATTGCATTTGCAACATCCCTGCTGATGCAAGGCGGGGGAGTTGTTGCGGGTGAGCCCCTTATGTGTGTGTCCCCCTGGTAGTGAGTCTGATCAGCTCCCCTGCAGGACACTACACATAGGCTCAGGTAATTGTTCAGTGGTAGATTCTGCCTGGATAGGCAAGGATTAAAGCAATGTTATGTTATCATCCAATGATGTTCCACTATTGTAACTGGAGTGTGATAGGAGGAGGAGACTAGGGAGTAACTAAACCCTTAGTCAGGGGAGGAGTTAAGTCAGTCAGAGCTCAGAGAGAGTTCTAGAAACTGGAGAGAGAGCAGATCTCTCAGGCCCAGCTCTCACCACAGGAGAAGCTACTAGGTCTCAGCTCATCAACCTGACACAAAGTGATACTGAACCACAAACAGGACAAAGCTGCAGCTTCCAGCATTGGACACAGCTACATCCCATCCTGCCCTTGCATCCAGGCTGGTGAGACAACTCCTGAGGTTCCTCTCCAAAATCACTCCAGTACTGCATTTGTACAGAATCGTTTGACGTGTTGTTACCGTTGGTTGAATAAAGAACTGTAAGTTACTTTTATGCACAACATTGCCTATGTCTGGTCCCTGCTAGAGCTGCATCACCACCAAGGGCGCCCCATCTATCTACCAGGGACACTTACTACAGACTCTAATGGCTGCCCCAGTGAGAATCACTACCACAGCCTCTCCCTCTATATCATTTCTTGCCAACACCACCTGCTGGAGACCTGCCAGGCTGTAGGACAGCCCTCCGGTCCCCATACCAAGCACCGTGACACTAGAGTGCCTAGGCCACAACTGCCAGCCACTCCGGTATTCTGGGCCCGGCTGTCTCCAGGACCCAAGAAAAGGCTAGGCCCTGGTGGGGGATGTTGCACATTGTACCTGCCGCAGTGTTAGATAGCGTTATCGGTAACGCTATCCTTCTAACACTGCAGCGTTTGTTCAAGCACTTTAGTAAGCAGCTCCTAGTGCCGAAATTTTAGGTGACAGGTCCTCTTTAAATCTCTGTATAGTGATACTATGTTGCATTGTGGTTGGTTAGTAACTAAGACTGTGGTGGTGTTAGGTTGAATGGTTTGTGAGTTTTCAGACAAAATCTCAGTTATTTCCAGGGCTGGTTTCTGGTGTCTGGCTGTCTGTCTGACAAAGCCACAACTAACTTATACAAGGTACTTTGTTTTCCTATTTTAATAAATTAAAAAAAAATTGAAATATTTTACACATTAAAGGGAATCTGAGTATTGACCATAATACACTGCAGACCACGGGCGAAACTCCCACAGAGTCATAGGGCTTGGCAGGGCTGGTGTCAGAGAAGGGCAAACTTCTCTACAGGGCCACCCTGCTTTAGATAGTACTTGATGCAGCCAAAGCAGGTCACTGGAATACTATTACACCTGTGACAAAAAAAAACAATGATATCTGTGTCTTCAAGACACTGCCAGTGCCAGCTTCCTTTACACAGGCAACACAATGTGATGACGTTACTAAATATAATTTGTGTCTAGGCAGATTATTTAAATTATTAGCGGTGGGGGGCAGTACATTATTCATTAGTGAGGGGGCACAGTATACAATTATTAAGTGAGCCAGACCCTTTATTTCATGTATTGTGGGTACACCGTATATAATGTATTAGTCGGAGCCTTCACACCACATATATAGGGGACACAATAATTTATAAGGGGGGCAGTACATAATTTATTCATAAGGTAGGAGGGACACAATATATGATAGGAGGGACACAGTATATGTATTTAATTAATTATTTGCATGAAGGCACTTTAAATGGGGTTCCAGGGTTCTAAAAATAATAAACCACTTATACTCACCTCTCTCCCAGCCAGATGTGCTGAAGCCCGGGCGGCAGAGGAGAAGACTAAACTTCAAACATGCCAGGTGATGGACGTAACATTACAGATTAAGATTACTTCAAGTAGCTGAAGGTGGAGGTTCTAGTTCTTGCACCCCTTCATTCTTATACCTCGGTTATATGAAGAAATGCTTCTTATAGCATGTTCTTCCAATGATTACAGTAGGTAGCCCAAGACTGCTTAACATTAAGAAGTTTATTTGATCGTCAAGGTATTTTCTGTCATAGGACTGTTGAAGTTAGGTGTATGTGTACCTTGGCAACACTATTTGGATACAATTTAAAATTAATACACATGCTTTTAATTGCTACATTTTTAGACATACTGGTGGTTTCAAATATATACTGACATGTATGAAGAAGAACATGAAAACTAGTTTCCTTGTACGCATCCTCATTTGTATGAACTGCATTATGAGTCTTATTAGTTGTCATCTTATCTTGGCTAATGTGTGTGCTTCTTTATTCCTATTTCCTGGTTTAGCAATCAAGACTTGGCTACAAATTCCCCATTCCAGCTGATATCACAGTGGAGACGACTCAGTCAACTCTTAATCTGGGTCGAAGTTGTTCTGTCTGAGTTTAACCCTTATCTTCTATTACATAATAAGGAGACCAGATCATTTTCTTGTGTTTTCCTCTTTCATCATTACTACATTGCCCAATAGCCACTAATTGGTGCCCTGCTAGTAGCTACATAGTTTTAAGTGTCCGCCCTGGTTCTATTTACGGTACTTAATTCCCTGTCAGGTGAATCACCAAGAAATTATTTTATAATATGGAATGCCATCAGTAAAGTTTATCGTGGAGACCATAAAGTGCTTTAAACAGAAACCATATATAGTTATAACTGGCATAATATAGGGGAATTAATTATCCACTTTATTTTGATGCTTTTTCAGAGAAGGTTAGGGATCCACATTCAAAATCACCTTAGATATAATATAATAATGTATATCTTCATACAGGTCAATGCCACACAGAACTTAGAACAATGTTGATTTTAGAACATAAAATCTGAAATCATAATTACAGTTTGGCACTAATGTTTTGTAGGGAAGAAGGGAATGACTGCACCATATATGCTGGGAGTAATGTCCTGAACACTGTATGTGACATTTATCATAGCCGGCACTTCGTGTGCAGGGCACATGATAAAAGATCTGCCAACCCCCCACGAGAGGTTTAGACTTTCTGGTCAATCTGTCGGATGACTGCGCAACCAGGCAAAGCTTTGCCAGGTTCGACTTAGTTTTGTGTAAAACCCTGCAAACATTAGGCAGTGATCAATCAAAGACTTGCATGAGACAGGAACACTTTGCATCTGTTCACAATTTCTTACAGTCCACAAGAAGTTGTGAGTATTTCATTGCTTTGAGTCTTCTGAAACACGGATAAATCTCCCCCTGCGTTCGGTACGTAGAACCCAGCCAGCGCACTGTGCACCGACAAGGGTTGTGTGTTTCTAGCTTTAGGCCTCAGGGCAGCCATTCTTTGTTCATTGGCTGTGTTCCTTTTATCATATGGGAGTTGTTGAGCTGAACAGTTAAACAGATTCCATTAACAATGTATGTTGTTTGATTTATAAAACTAGTAAACATTTTCTAACTGTAGAATTTTGGTATAGCTGTATTTGTACTGGACTACAAAATAAAGGCACTTTGTCACCAGCTTTTATACCACTAAACTACCAGAACCCTAAGGTAGTGTAGAACATATTGTCAAGGCTCAGGTTCAGTGAACCCCCCTAGAGCACCACGGGAGATGATACCAGCCTACACATGGGCCCGGAATCTAAGCGGCACCCGGTCTTCTATTTGCCTGAGATGAGTGAATTTTAGAAGCTCAAAGGAAATCTACCAAAGGTGTATAGGTGTACTCAACCTTTATACCGCTGGTTAAAAATGGTCTTTATGTAAATGAAGGGAAGTGCTATGGGGGGGGTCATAGCTCCTCCCTGCTCCTCCCTGCTCTCTGTACACTCTCTCCCTCCTTCTGCCTGCTGTAATCTCAGAACCTTTAAAATGAGGGTTGAGGTTCTATATGCTATGCCACAGATACAGGCAGCTAAAGACAAAGTTTGGAAAGCAAGCTGTAGATAAAGCTCTATTTCTTTACTATGTTAAAGGGGTTATCCGGGTTTAAAAATTTTTTTATGGCCGGGCTGGGGAGGGCTAGTTAAACATAATAAACATGGACTTACCTCCTCCGGCGCCGCCGATGTCCCGCGCCGCGGTCATTTCGATCCGTGCCCCTGTAAACAAACAGGGTCACGGAAGCCGCGCACAGGGAGCTTCCGGTCCGCGTTGTGGACGGCTCCTCCCATCCGTCCCTATCTCTCAGCGTTGTAAGCGCTGGGAGATGGTGCGCATGGGAGCTTCCACCCGGCCGGAAGCTCCCTGTGCGCCCTTGTACTGAAACCGGTGCACGGAGAAGACGGGCCACGGCGCGGGATATCGGCAGCACCGGAGGAGGTAAGTACATGTTTATTATGTTTAAATAGCCCTCCCCAGCCCGGACATAAAAAAATTTTTAAACCCGGATAACCCCTTTAAATACCCACATTAGACAGCAGAAAGGCTTGAATCACTGACTTCTTTACACACTTTGGGTTCAGTCTTTTCCCAGTTTGTTGAGTCTACCTTTTGATTCTTTCTGCTAATGAGAAGTTTGGCCACTTCAGAGAGAGTTTTCAGTTCAAATCCTCTTAAACATTGAGAGACTTTATGATGAGGCAGATCCTTACCCTGTTCAGTGCTGAACTGGTGATCCATTCTAGTACAGTTTGACACACGAGTGTGCAGAGTGTGTGAGATTATTGTATACTGGTGCATGGTCTTCATTGATCTGGCACGCCCTGCACTGCCAGGAAAGTGTGCAGCATCTTTTTGTAGGTGCACCTTTAACATACAGCGCACAACACAATTCTGTTAAGTCACAGTATTAAATGTGTCACCAACTCATACTAAGCACTAATACACCCCTTTAAGTGTACATTTTTTCTGTCTCATCAGAACAGTACTGCAGCAACACAAAACTGGCACAAACATTTGTTAAATACATGTGCAAGCTCCAAAGACTTTTTTTCAGTACAACGTCAGACAGAAAAGTGGTGCAGCCAGCAGCCTGAATATTAGATGTGGCCCACCTAGTTCTGTATTTAGTTTTTCTTGCTTTTGCTTGCCTTTTGTCCACCATTCAGCATTGTGGTCTGCTTCCAATATCATGCCATCAGGTCCCATTTACTCTACATTTGGCAATGAATAAGATAACCAATACCGTAACCCCTCACAAGATGCTGGGGGGGAGGGGGTTGCTGCATTTGCTATCAATAGGCTTCTGTTGTTAGTCAATTCCACCGTGTCTTTTTCACATCGTATACTGAGTAGACTGAGGCAACAACTATGCCGCCGTCTGCCAGTATATGTCAATGGGTACGCTCACCAAATGAGTAGGGAGCCTTCCCGACGTATACGCTAAGAGTAAACTAAAAATGAGGTATGATCCCAGATACTTAAGCTTAGCTCCCTTTATCACACATAGATGCAGAAGTTGTTTTACGCACAGTATCTAATGGGAAATATGGCTGTTGTCAGCTGTTTTGTAAATAGACCCCATAGAAACTGTCTTAGTTGTGGTGGATTACAATCCCCAGTATCAGAACACTCATGTTCAAAGTTACACGGATCCTGATACCATTAATCTCTTATCTCCCATTTGTTCAGATTCCCTTCCTAACTTCTGCCTACTGCACTTGTCTACATCCTATCCTTACTAACATAAAAACAAATCCCCTAAAATAAAAAAAAAACTCTTCATACTTTCAATATTTACATTATGGCTTGTAGTCTCCTTTTTGTCTCCATTTCTTAGCATCATGCCCCCTGTCTTATGGGATGTGACCATGTCCCTACTAATCTGAATCATTGGTCGATAGGTCATCACCGACTGGTTCATTCCCCGTGTGCTGCAGTTTTCTTCTTTCTCTTGATTCAAATGGCCAGGATCAAAAGTGTAGTCAGCTGGAGCTTGAACCTTCAGACCCAGCTTTTACGCTTGCAGTAAATAAATTGATATTTTGATTGCCAAAATATACATTCTAGATTCGCCATTGATTAACTGGAAAGTGTTTACTATGCATGATGTGCCAAGGCCAGCTTTTTGGCTCTGCCGCTAATTTACCTTGAGGGCATTAGAGGGAGGATTAGTAGATAAAGTGAGGTCATGGAAAAGCAACTTGGTAAGGAGAATTTAAAGGGGTTTGGCAATTCTGAATTACTAGCTTGTGCGTTATTTTCTTAAACCTTCACTGCATGATGACTTTTTGAGTTCTCGCCCTTATGTGAGCTTATTATAAGATTTATTTGGTAGGTGTGGACAGCTATACAAGACCCACATTTATGGGCTTTTCCATTCCATTGACTGCAAATAGCTTTAGCCATACATAGATAATTGGGAAGCCCAGAAATAACCACCAGTCTCTTTCCCCTTCACCATCCCAGAAGCTTTCCTGGCCAGTCCCAACTCCCTTGATGTCAAGACTGGGAGTCTGTGGGCCCTCTGGACCACCACGGTAGTTGGTACTAGCCAACACTTGGGACCGCAGTCTAAGTGGGACCTGGTCTTCACCAGAGCCTGCCGCAAAACAGGATGGTCTTGCTGCGCCGGGGTACCACCAGGTCATTCCACAGGTGCGACTAGCCTGCGGTGGCTGCCAAGGTAGTAATACAGGAGACTGTAACTGGGGTGACACGTGGAGAACAGCACAGGAAGGCACACTAGGACTCACATCAGGGATCGCATGGATCAGGAACACAGCAACGGACTGGCACACGGATCAGGAACACAGGAACGGCTTGCACACGGATCAGGAACACAGGAATGGAGGATACACAGGAACGCAGGATACACATGAATGCAGGATACATAGGAACGCCACTGGAGCCAGGAGAAATAAGTTCCGCTGGGCTCTAGGGGCACATGGAGGGACACTACCCCTCCCTCTTCAGCCTCCCCCTCTTCTTCTTGGTCCCAAGAAATCTCTGGAGGAGAGTCCGATCCAAAATGTTCTCTTCAGGTCCCATGATGGATCTCTCCTCAGGCCCGAACCCCTTCCAGTCTACAAGAAAGAACCGCTTATACCTCACGATCTTCATGTCCAGAACTACCTTAACTTCATAGACATCTGGGGAATCTACCTCAGGAGCAGGAGGAGGGGATTGCTGGGAGAAGGGGTTCAAGATGACTGGCTTCAGGATGGAGACATGGATGGAGTTCGGGATGTGCATGGATGGAGGAAGGCGGAGCTTCTAGGCCACATGATTGATGCACTTGAATACCTCAAAGGGACCAAGGAACCCAGGACCAAGTTTGTAGTTGGGTATCTTAAGCCGGATGTATCTGGAGGACAACCATACTTTGTCACCAGGAGATAAGACAGGAGGAGCTTGACGTTTCTTATCAGTCTGTGTTTTGGTACAGTCTGTGGCTCGTAGAAGAGACCCAAATAGACTTGAGGTCCTGCACCAAATCCTCTATCGCAGGGACATCGGAGGGAGTAGACAGAGTAAGAGGCGGGCGAGGAATACGCCCATAGACCACAAAGAACGGAGCCGAGCCAGGAGACCCCGAGTCCAGGGAATTGCAGGAGAACTCACTCCATGTAGTAGGTCAGCCCAGTTTTCCCGATGGGCTGAGACAAAGTGGCCAAAGAGGTACCAGCCCAAGTCTGGTTCACCCTCTCTACTTGACCATTCGACTAAGGGTGGTAGGCAGAAAAAAAAGTAAAGGTTGACCTGCAGTTGGTCACAAAAGAAACGCCAGAATTTTGACACAAACTGGACTCCTCGACCAGACACGATGTGTACCAGAAGACCATGCAGAAGATATGTTTGAAGAATAAACTGGCAAGCCGTGGGGAAGACAGAAGACTTGAAAGGGGAACAAAATGGGAGATTTTGGAAAACCAGTCCGTCACCACCCAGATGACAGTACTGCCCGAAGAGACAGGCAGATCAGTGACAAAATCCATTGCCACATGGGACCACAGGCGACTGGATATCAGCAACGGAAGTAGCAGTCCAGCCGGTTTGAGCATCTTTGACCAAGTCTGGTCACCAGTAGTAGCGGGAGATGAGGGCCACGTTGTGTTGCACCCCAGGGTGCCCAGCCACACGAGAAGAATGTCCCCAAGCCAGAATCCTCTTCCACAGAGCAGGCCTAACATATGTCTTGATGGGAGGTAGCTGCTGGAGATCCACCGGAACTGCAAAAACAAGATGGTCAGGAGAAATGATGTGCCGAGGAACCGGTTCTTCTCCAACAACATCTGAAGCACGGGACAGGGCATCAGCCTTGACATTCTTGTCTGCTGAACGTGAATGAATCAGCAGGTCGAAGCGGGAGAAGAACAATGACCACCCGGCTTGTCTGGGATTCGGGCACTGAACTGTCTGGAGGTACAGCAAGTTCTTGTGGTCAGTGAACACACTTACGGGATGGAGAGATTCCTCCAGTAGATACCAACATTCTTCTAGAGCAAGCTTGATGGCCAACAGCTCTTTGTCTCCAATCGAATAATTCCTCTCAGCGATGGAGAAAGTTTTAAAAAAGAAGCCGCATGTGGAAGTTCGACCCATGGGCCTATTCTATGTATGCATTATATACTATATGGCAGCACGCTGTGTGTATTTTATATTAAATGCCATCATAATACAAAATACACACAGCGTTGCGCCATTTAGTTTACATACATACAGCATGCTGCCATACATACAGCATGCTACCATATAATATATACAGCATGCTGCCATATACCATACAATACATACAGGGGGTCATTTATTAAGTGCCCGAATTGCGTTTTTCTGACGGGTTACCCGAATTTTACCGTTTTGCGCCAATTTTCCCTGAATTGCCCCAGGATTTTGCCGCACGCGATCGGATTGTGGCGCATCGGCGACGGCATGCATGCAACGGAAATCGGGGGTGTGGCCGTAAGAAAACCCGACGGATTCTGAAAAAACGCTGTATTTTTTTTAAAAAAAGTGTTGCTTGACACGCACTCAACTGCACCCAGCGTAGCTTGGTGAACTTCAGTGCACTCCGACGGACTTCAGCACAGCAGCGACACCTGGTGAACATAGGGCACACTACCTTAGTGAATCGCCGGAGGACCCGAATCCTCCACAGAGAACGCCCCGCTGGATCGCGACAGGAGCGGGTTAGTAAATGAACAATATACACACACAGTCATACAGCATGTACAAATATATAGAGCATATTTGCAGCATATACACTCATATAGCATGCATATACACACACACTCACCACACACATACAGAATATACACACTTATATACAGTCATACAAACACATCCATATATATATGGCCGCTGACAGGAGGGGAGGCCCGGGTGGCCGGGGATGGAGCCATCGAGCTGCGTAGAGTGACCTGCCTGATGCCGCCCCCACTGTGGCGCTGCCACCTGAGGCGAGTTTCTCAACTCGCCTCATCGCAGGTGCGCTCCTGAGTGCAATTTGTTATGCAGAAAACAAGTTCTGCCACAATGCTTTACATAGAAAAATAAATAAGTTACAGATTTTTGAAGGTGGATAGTAAAAAATGGTAATGCAAAAACAAAAAAGGACCTGGTCAATAAGGGGTTAAAGTTGAAACTTAGCTTGTTAAGGACACTATTAGCCCATCATTTTCATTAGTACGGTTCAAGGGGGTTTGCAACAATTTTTATGTTGTGGGTTTAATAATAGTGTCTATAGATCTGGATGTTATTAACAAATATGTATAATAAAAGGGTTTTAATAAGATAAGGTGGATTTTGACTTTTAATTTTACAGTACTACTTATAATATTATTAATCATAATTTATTTTAGTTAGTTCTATTTATTCCCTTTATTTTGTCCCAGGCATGGATAAGAAGGTGAGATTTTCTGATCGCACCTTCAATACACTGCAATTCTTTGGTATTGCAGTGTCTTATGGCTATCGGCATTCTAGGCTCTCAGCTGTCATAGAAACACATTGGGGCACCTTTACTTATCTCTGCGTGATCCCCGATCTGGACTCTCTGACAAGGATGAACTCTGCTGTGATTCATGAAGATCGTGCGCCTGATTTCCTGCATGTGTCACTACCCGCTCAGATCCGCCGAAGTTCACCTTCTTCTTCCCGGTGCATGTAAGTGCATGGCTTGCGACACAAATTTAAATATTAATTCCCGCGCGTAGTCCGAATCCGTTGGGTTGTCTGAGGCGCCCCCCCTGATTTGAATTGCTTAAAAGCCGGCGCGATTTCAACATAAAATACAATCCCCGGCGCAATCTGCGAAAAGTCGGGAAAACTGATGAAAATGTGGCCACAGGACCCTTAGTGAATTGGCCCCATTGACACCCTCTGCAGCAATAGGACTTGCTCTATCTTTTGCAGTGTGGGGAGTAGGCACTTTCCTTAATCGTTGATGAACGGTGCCTCACGCTGCATGCTTTGTATAATGAATGTGCCCAATGGAGGGCAATTTGGCCTTGAATTAGCTACAGTTTATGTGGCTTGCTCACATTAGCACATGGTAGTGTGCATGAGGTGTCAAGGGACTTTTGCCCAAACTGCAGTAAAAAAAAAAAAACATCTGAAGCACGGGACAGGGCATCAGCCTTGACATTCTTGTCTGCCGAACGTGAATGAATCATCAGGTCGAAGCGGGAGAAGAACAATGACCACCCGGCTTGCCTGCGATTCAGGCGCTGAGCTGTCTGGAGGTACAGCAAGTTCTTGTGGTCAGTGAACACACTTACGGGATGGAGAGATTCCTCCAGTAGATACTAACATTCTTCTAGAGCAAGCTTGATGGCCAACAGTTCTTTGTCTCCAATCGAATAATTCCTCTCAGCGGTGGAGAAAGTTTTAAAAAAGAAGCCGCATGTGGAAGTTCGACCCATGGGCCTATTCTATACTATTCTATTTTATATTACATGGCGACACACTGTATGCATTATATACTATATGGCGGCACGCTGCGTGTATTTTATATTAAATACAGCGTGCCATCATAATACAAAATACACAAAGCATTGTGCAATTTAGTTTACATACATACAGCATGCTGCCATACATACAGCATGCTACCATAAAACATATACAGCATGCTGCCATATACCATACAATACATACAGGGGGTCATTTACTAAGTGCCCGAATTGCGTTTTTCCGACGGGTTACCCGAATTTTACCGGTTTGTGCCAATTTTCCCTGAATTGCCCCAGGATTTTGCCGCACGCGATCGGATTGTGGCGCATCAGCGACGGCATGCACGCGACGGAAATCGGGGTTGTGGCCGTAAGAAAACCCGACGGATTCGGAAAACCCGCTGTATTTTTTTAAAAAAAGTTTCGCTTGACACGCACTCAACTGCACCCAGCGTAGCTTGGTGAACTTTAGTGCACTCCGACGGACTTCAGCACAGCAGCGACACCTGGTGGACATCGGGCACACTACCTTAGTGAATCGCCGGAAGACCCGAATCCTCCACAGAGAACGCCCCGCTGGCTCGCGACAGGAGCGGGTAAGTAAATGAGCAATATACACACACAGTCATACAGCATGTACAAATATATAGAGCATATTTGCAGCATATACACTCATATAGCATGCATAAACACACACACTCACCACACACATACAGAATATACACACTTATATACAGTCATACAAACACACCCATATATATATGGCCGCAGACAGGAGGGGAGGCCCGGGTGGCCGGGGACGGAGCCATCGAGGCAGTCACGGCAGAGCTGCGGAGAGTGACCTGCCTGATGCCGCCCCCACTGTCTACCAAGAGGCGCTGCCACCTGAGGCGAGTTTCTCAACTCGCCTCATGGTAGGTGCATGTGTCGCTACCCGCTCAGATCCGTCGAAGTTCACCTTCTTCTTCCCGGTGCATTTAAGTGCATGGCTTGCGACAAAAATTTAAATATTAATTCCCGCGCGTAGTCCGAATCCGTTGGGTTGTCCGACGTCCCCCCGATTTGAATTGCAATTTCAACATAAAACACAATCCCCACCGCAATCTGTGAAAAGTCGGGAAAACTGACGAAAATGTGGCCACAGGACCCTTAGTGAATTGGCCCCATTGACACCCTCTGCAGCAATAGGACTTGCTCTATCTTTTGCAGTGTGGGGAGTAGGCACTTTCCTTAATCGTTGATGAACGGTGCCTCACGCTGCATGCTTTGTATAATGAATGTGCCCAATGGAGCGTAATTTGGCCTTGAATTAGCTATAGTTTATGTGGCTTGCTCACATTAGCACATGGTAGAGTGCATGAGGTGTCAAGACTCCCCACACTGCAGTAAAAAAAAAAAAAAAAGGTACTTACCTTACGGATCATCCCCTGCTCCATTCCCAAGGCTGCCCTGTAACCTGCTGCTCTTTACTTCCTCTTGTATTGAGTATCTAGGGCTTATCATCACCCTTACCATTGTTTTATTTGGATGCAAAAGTGACATGCCTCATGTATCAATGTATCATGTAACAATGACCTGTATCAATATTTCATCACTAGACTAGGTAGTGTAGAGCGACCAAGGACCAATCTGGAGCAGAAAAATGGAGAATCTGTTTTTTTACATTTTATACAGCAGTTAAAACTGTGGAGGAACTCCTTTCTTAAGGTCATCTTTCATCTTTTTTATTTGTAAATCAAAGTGAAAAAATTTCTAGGAGAATACCACTTTAAACTGTACTAACTTGGTAAGTGATACCATACTGTACATATTAGTTTGAATATGTCTATTTATGACGTTGCTTAGAAACATTGACGTCGATTATGATGAGAAGAGGCAATGCTCCACCATTATGTAGCTGGAGAGCTCCTTAAACTATGTATACAATGGGCTACTGTTTGCAGTGGTGAACTTTCTCAATTCCCAACCTTTGATAGCTGAAGTGTGTATATTGATCAGGATTTCCTCATTCCATTTTGTTGGTCATTGAGAAGAAAGCTATGAAACACTGAAATATATACCTTTCCCTCATGTATTGTAATAACAAAAAGTAACATCCTCATTTAGGTATTCATTGTTTAACATACTGGGGCACATTTACCAACGGCTTTGCGCCAGTTTTCTGTCGGACTTTGCACATTCTTTTAGGTGAAAAAAAAAAAAAAAAAGGTACTTACCTTACGGATCATCCCCTGCTCCATTCCCAAGGCTGCCCTGTAACCTGCTGCTCTTTACTTCCTCTTGTATTGAGTATCTAGGGCTTATCATCACCCTTACCATTGTTTTATTTGGATGCAAAAGTGACATGCCTCATGTATCAATGTATCATGTAACAATGACCTGTATCAATATTTCATCACTAGACTAGGTAGTGTAGAGCGAGCAAGGACCAATCTGGAGCAGAAAAATGGAGAATCTGTGTTTTTTTACATTTTATACAGCAGTTAAAACTGTGGAGGAACTCCTTTCTTAAGGTCACCTTTCATCTTTTTTATTTGTAAATCAAAGTAAAAAAATTTCTAGGAGAATACCACTTTAAACTGTACTAACTTGGTAAGTGATACCATACTGTACATATTAGTTTGAATATGTCTATTTATGACGTTGCTTAGAAACATTGACGTCGATTATGATGAGAAGAGGCAATGCTCCACCATTATGTAGCTGGAAAGCTCCTTAAACTATATATACAATGGGCTACTGTTTGCAGTGGTGAACTTTCTCAATTCCCAACCTTTGATAGCTGAAGTGTGTATATTGATCAGGATTTCCTCATTCCATTTTGTTAGTCATTGAGAAGAAAGCTATGAAACACTGAAATATATACCTTTCCCTCATGTATTGTAATAACAAAAAGTAACATCCTCATTTAGGTATTCATTGTTTAACATACTGGGGCACATTTACCAACGGCTTTGCGCCAGTTTTCTGTCGGACTTTGCACATTCTTTTAGGTGAAAACTGCTTGCACAGGTATTTAAGAAGTGTCGCCCGCACACATTTGTGTCTCACCTAACCCTTTTGTGGCGCAGCTGCACTAGGCACCATGCAACACAAATAAGGGGGAGTTCTGGCGCTCAGTGGGACCCTGCATCGGATTTAGCATGCAACGTCTGTCGCAAGCCCTATGTTGAAGGTGCACCACAAAAAAGTTGGTGAACTCTGTCGGGCCAGATTCATCATTTCTGGCGCACGTTCTTAATGGATCTGTCGCACCCAGCATTATACACGGACAGAGGACTTTTAGTGATGTTTCTTACATTCTTAGTAAATGTGCCCCACTTGGACCATAAATCTTTCTTAAATTTTACCCCCACACGCTTTACCATTTAGGATGATGTTGCTGTTAGACAATATAAATATTGAAATGTCCTAATGTCCTATTGTATTCTGCTATAGAAAAAAACTGAACCATTTAAATAAATGGGGAAAAGATTCTAATAGAATACTAATCAATCTGTCAAAAAGATATTAATGAATAAAAATGGAAGTAACCACTAGATTAAAATGAAACCCATGGTACCAGGGTCAACAGAGGCTACCATGTCCAATGTGTCACTTTATTGATCTATAGTCTCATACTAAAATAAAGTGTCCTTCCTAAGGCACAGTGGTGAGAAATGGTAAAACTGAGCTCTTGTCATGAATCACTGAAAAAAACTGATTCTCCTACAATGCTGAATATACAGGTGTTAATTCACAAAGGTGTGTACTTTACAATCCTGAGTATTGTTTCCTAACCCATGGTGCCTGGCACAATCACAATACCGCATTCAGTGGTCACCCTTGTAATGGAAACTATTGTTTGTGCTGGTATTCAAAACCTCAGTGGAATTTTTGGGAAAGTGTTTACTTGCAAGTAAGTAAAACAGCTAAATTTAAACACAGTAAAGATAAAATTGCTATATTAACTCTTTGGTTAACAGCTAGTTTTGGGCCAAAATGTTTAAGCACTATTTGCATCCTACCTTTTATATCTGCAACACCCTCGCCGATGCAAGGCAGAGGAGTGGTTGCGAATACGTCCCACCATGTAGCTTGCAGCATGTGTAGGGTCTGATTAGCCTCAAAGCATGTCACTACATAACACAGATGAACTCTGCAGTGGTAGATCCTGCCTGGTAATGCAGGAGTTAATTGCTTTTGTGATTGTCATATGTGTCAGCCAATCACAGGTGTTATACTTGTCTCTGTGAGCTGAGATGTAATTGGAGGAGTAGCACCACCTGACCAGGAGAAAAGGATACAAGGATCCCTTGAGAAAACTTACCATAAGTTAGTCTCTCTGCTCAGAAGAGAGTGCAATGTGAGAAGAGAGTTCACTCTCTCAGATTAAGACCAGAGGAGTCAGTTCACAGCCAGCATACCATACCAGAGCAGCAAGACAAATACGAACACTAGCCCCTGCCCTCTGAAGAGTGGAGTTAATGATACATTAAGTGAGGAAAGGGGTATCATCCTACCTTCAAGGGTGATACCTTGAAGCACTCACAGGGACAAGCTGAAGCTTCCTATTAGGACACAGTCTCCCTCCCAGCCTGCCCTCTTGCATCCAGCCTGGCGATCTACCTCTGTGCTTCCGCCAACGGCAATCTGGGTAACTCGCACCATCCTGTAAAGGCACGTTCTGGGCGGTTCCTGTCACGTTCCAATAAAGAACGTAAGTTGTTTTTTGCGTTCAATCCCCTTCTGCCTCCGTCGGTCCTGCTACTACGGCGGGCCATCATCACAGGCACCCTGCCCCCACACAGAGACTCATACTCTAGAGACCGCAACGGGTTGCCCCCAAGGAGATCCCCTATAGCAGGCCCATCTCCCTCATCATTTCTTGCCAACACCACCCTACTGGAGACCGGCCAGACTGTAGGAACAGCCCTCCGTGTTCCGCCATAGTTCACCCAAGCAAAACACCGTTGACAATATAGCATGTCCTAGGCCCAACCGCCATCCCTCAGGTACTCCTGCGGGCCCCGCTGACTCCAGGCCCCGAGGAAAGGGCTAGCCCCGGTGGGGGATGCTTGCTATCATTTTAAAAATTTCGCAATTTTTTGCAGGTTGATTTTTTACTTTTTTACGCTTGTTTTTTTGGGATAATCATAATTTATATAGCAGCACACATATTAGCTCAGGCGGCTGCACATAGTTTGCTCAACTCAGTCCTGTCCCCAATATATCACCTACCAGTATGTTTTGGAGTGTAGGAGGAAACGGGAGCAAATAGACGCAAACACAGAGAGAACATACAAACTCATTGCAGATGTTGACCTGGATGGGACTTGAAACCAGGACCCCAGAGCTGCAAGGCTGTAGTGCTAACCCCTGAGCAACCGTGCTGTTCAATGAGTAGTCATTTTTACTGGTACCATTTGGGAGGTTATGTTATTTGATTTATTTTTTATTTTGTTAATATGCATGTTGGTTAGACAAAAATTGGTGCTTTTTACTATTTTTTTTACAACTTTTACCCTGCATAAGCCAGCCTGTAAGTTGGGTATCAAATGCATTTATTTTATTTATTTTTGCTTAAATTAATAGTGGAGGCTAGAAAAACAATTCTAGTACATGGTGTATGTTGTATATTGCCTGTGCAGAAGATTCTATATTAGAAAAACTGTTAGGAAGCAGTTAAGGGGTTAATCTACTTTGCATGGCGAGATCTCCCTTCTGGGCAGATGCAGCAGGAACAGAGATGGAGAGCCCGTGAGCCCTCTCCATGTACCCACCCCCAATTTTAAATAGCTTCTTCTTTCCATAGAGCAAATACATATAAATATATTATAGAGATAAATTAAATGAATCAATAAAACCTTAACCCCCAAGTGTCATTAGTGCTTAAATGTCCTGGTCAATTTTTGCAATTCTGTTTTGCTCTTTACATATCATAACAATTTTTACTTTGTTTTTTTTTTCATGACATATGAGATTAATGATTAATTTTATTAATATGATTTTTATAGAATAAGCAGAAAACTAAAAAAACTGGGCATTTGCCCAGGGCCCCATATCCTGAAGGGGCCTCCCTCCGTATGTGGTCTTTTGTGGGCAGAGAATGTATTGCTCTTTTAATACCCCTTGGTTTAATGCCCAGGTGAAGATGCTTATCATCGATCTCCTGTAAATATATATCTATCATCTATCTGTCTATTTATCTATCTCATATAATTTGTCTATTTCATATGTATATATCTGTCTATTTAACAATTTATCCATTGTCACGGGTGGTCCCGCGACCCACATCGCAGGTCACGGGTCGCGGGCTCACCCGTGCTGCTCTGCCCCCCCTCAGCGCATCTTACCCGTCCTGGCTCCTGGCTCGCTCCCCCCTGCTGTGCGTGCGCGACCCCGACTGCTAGGGCGCGCGCGGCACCTTCTTCAGATTTAAAGGGCCAGCACGCCATTAATTAGCGCTGGCCATATTGCCCAATTCTACATAAGCCTGCCTCTTCCTGCAAGCCTTGCCGGATCTTTGTGCCTCATAGACTAAGAGAAAGCTTCCAAGCGAGTGTTCCTGCATTCCTGTGTATTCCTGCGTTCCTGTGTGTTCCTGCGTTCCCGTGTATTCCTGTGTATTCCCGCTCCTGAGTCCTGTGTTGCCTTGTTACCCGAGTTCCTCCGTGTTGCTATGTTCCGTGTGCCTGTGTTCCCGTTCCCACCTGCCTGGACCTCCCGTTGCTGACCCCGGACTTGGACTTGACGTTGCATCTCTGCCGCCTGCCCTGATCCTGTGCCTGGACCTGACTACGAGATTGTCATCCGCTAAGGTACCTCGACCTCGGCTGCCACCACGGGCTGGTCGCACCTGTGGAACGGCCTGGTGGTATCCTGCCGCAGCAAGTCCAACCCGCTTTGCGGGTGGTTCTGGTGAAAACCAGGTGCCACTTGGTCTCCGGTCCCAGGTGTCGGCTAGTTCCATCTCCCGCGGTGGTCCAGACCCAAGGCTGCATGGCATCTGCAGTTTCGTTACAATGTACCAGTGGCTCATTGTAATGAATACTTTATAAAAATGCCATAAACTGCAATACATATACAGTAGTATTGTAGTATATGGTAGGAATGATAACACCATCTAGGGTTAAAGTACTCTAAAAAGTAGTAAAAAAAAAGTATAAAAAATAAATCCCCCCCTTCCCTAGAACTGATATTAAATTTAATAAACAGTAAAAATCACAAACACATTAGGTATCGCCGCATCTCAAAATATCTGATCTATCAAAATATAAAAACGGTTATTGCTGGTGTTGAACCACATTACTGAAAATAGCGCCCAAATATCCGAAACGCAACTTTTACACAATTTTACATAACATAAAAAATGTAATAAAAACTGATCAAAATGTCGCACAGCCCTCAAAATGGTAGCAATGAAGACGTCAGCTCATGACTCCTCACACATCTCAGTACCTTATACACTCAAGTATAAGCCAACCTGATATAGCCTTCCTCCTGCCCCGTATACAGCCAGCCAGCCCCCATATATACCCAGCACCTGCCCCCGATATAGCCTGCCTCTGCCTCCGTATATAGCCAGCTCCTGCCATTGTATAGCCTTCCTCCTGCCCGTACATATAACCAGATCCTTCCCCCGTTTAGCCTTCCTCCTGCCCCTATAAAGCCTTCCTCCTGCCCCTATAAATCCTTCCTCCTGCCCCGTATATAGCCTTCCTCCTGCCCCGTATATAGCCTTCCTCCTGCCCCCGTATATAGCCTTCCTCCTGCCCCCGTATATAGCCTTCCTCCTGCCCCTGTATATAGCCTTCCTCCTGCCCCCGTATATAGCCAGCTCCTGCCCCCGAATATAGCCAGCTCCTGCCCCTGAATATAGCCAGCTCCTGCCCCCGTATATATAGCCAGCTCCTGCCCCCGAGGAGTAGATGATGCGTTGATTAATTTGATACACAGTGTGTGCTCATTTGGAAGCCCCAAAGACAGAGGTCTTTCAACTTCAGCAGCGCGTTTAATACTATCATTCCGGCACTGCTGGAGTCGAAATTACATGCTATGAAGGTGGAACCAATTCTGATAAAATGGTTGATGACGTATCAGAATTCCGGACCGCAGAGGGTCAGGTTGGGAAATTCTTGGTCTGATGAGGTGGTGTGTAGTACTGGAGCCCCTCTGGGTACTGTATTAGCTCCTTTTTTGTTTATTATATACACACATTTTAGGGAAAATGGTCCAGGATGCTTCCTACAAAATTATTCTGATGACTCTGTCCTTGTTGGCTGTATTAAGGAGGGGGATGATAGTGAATATAGACAGACAGTGAAGTTTCACTGAGTGGTGTAATTTATATGTACTTGTGCTCAATGTTGATAAGACAAAAGAATTGGTTATCAATTTCTCATGTAAACAGTGTTATATGTCACAACTGGTGAACACATTACAACCGGTGAACAGGGCCGCCGATAGGGCAGTACAACTGGTACTGCCCTATGGGCCCCGACTCTACGGACACTATAGGGGGGGGGCCCGGGGGCCCGGCCGGTGGGCCCACAACTGTGCGTTCGTGCTCACACAGTCCGGATCATCATTGGGCGCTCTTGGAGCTCCATCGCCGGGCCCCCGGATTCAAATTTATTGATTGGGGCCCCCGGCTGGCGCTCAATATCCGGCTCCTGCTGTGGCCCCCGTCAGGCCCTCGACCATCGCAGTCTGGCAGGGGCCATCCTTCCGTCCGGACCGTAAGCTCCTGCCCGTCACTATATACGTGCTGCGATCGGCCTTTCCGGCCGCTTCGACACTATTACTGGAGCGATGTGGCCCGGAGAACACCCCCCCCAGGCGCACATCGCTCAGGACTGGGTGCGCTGCCCGCGTGATGACTTCACCACGCGGCCGGCCCCCTTCCCTTCCCGTACGCGCAAGACAACAGAACGGGACCCTGGAGTTGTAGTAAAAATGTTTTTTTTTTATCAAACAGTATTAAAGATGTGGGGCATAATACTAACTTATTAATTTGTCGTGGGCAGCACATTAAAGAGTTAATTGTGTGGGGGGGGGGGGCAGCAGCATAAAATGTTTATTTATGGGGGGGCGTTCATATTTAAATAGTTTATTATGGGGTGGCAGCGAATATTAAATAGTTATTGTGTTGTGTGTGTGGGGGGGGTAGATATTATTCCCTCACGCTCTTGAGGTTTCCATGTATTTGCACATAAGGTTCGGCTGCCACCATCCAACCTTTATTCCATCATTGGTTTGCCATAAATAGCCTTGGGTCTTCATCAAGACCCAGGCTGCAATGCGATCTGCAGTTTCGTTACAAATGTACCATTGGCTCCTTGTAATGACTACTTTATAAAAATGATGCCATAAACTGCAATACATATACGTAGTATTGTAGGATATGGTAGGAAATGATAACACATCTAGGTTTAAGTACTCTCAAAAAGTAGTAAAAAAAAAGTAATAAAAAATAATTCCCCCCCTTACCTAGAAACTGATATTTAAAATTTTAATAACAGTAAATCAACAAACACATTAGTACGCCGCTCTCAAAATATCCTATCTATCAAAATATAAAAACGGTTATTTGCTGGTGTTTGAACCACATTACTTAAAATAGCCACGCCCAATATCCGAAACGAACTTTGTACACAAATTTTACCATCCATAAAAAATGTAAATAAAAACTGTCAATTGTCGCACCAGGCCCTAAAATTGTAGCACTTATACCGTCGAGCATCATGGACTACATCACACATCTATACCTTATAACACTCAAGTTAAGCCAACCTGATATAGCCTTCCTCCTGCCCCGTATACGCCAGCCATCCCCCATTATATAACCCAGCACCCTGCCCCGATTAGCCTCCTCTGCTCCTGATCATAGCCAGCTCCTGCCATTGTATGGCCTTCCTCCTGCCCCGTATATATATAGACCAGAGTCCTGCCCTGGTATAGCCTTCCTCCTGCCCGTACATATAAGCCGATCCTTCCCCCGTGTGGTTAGCCTTCCTCCTGCCCCTAATAACGGCCTCCTCCTGCCCCTAAATCCTTCCTCCTGCCCTTATTATAGGCCTTTCCTCCGGCCGTATATCGCCGTCCTCCTGCCCCCGTATATAGCTTCTCCGGCCCCCGTATATACCTCCTCCTGCCCTGTATATAGCCTTTTTCCTCTGCCCCCGTACTATATCCCCTCCTGCCCCCGTATATAGCCAGCTCCTGCCCCCGAATATGCCAGCTCCTGCCCCCCGAGATGCCACTCCTTCCCCCCGTTATAAGCCAGCTCCTGCCTACCCAATATATCCAGCTCCTGCCCCTTTTTGTGCTGAAAAACTGCTTATAACTCGGAATGAGGTTAATGTTTTAAAGATGTTTAAAATTCAATAAAAACCGTGATTCAAAATTTAGTTTTCCCTGTGATCTACTAACCACAGAGTAAGGTGACAAATTCCATTTGGGGGTCCAGTATCTGCATAATTAATGGAGGGGGCAGAATCTAAAATATTTTAGAGGAATCCATGTTATGAAATATTATTGGGGGATGAGGCCCAGTTGTAAAATTTTCACGGGTGGGGTATGGAGCAGTATATTAAATAATTAAATTAGAGGGGCCAGTCTCTAATTCAATGGCGGCCCCAGTATATCGAAAGGGCCATAAGTTCTTTAATTAATTCATTAAAGGGGGCATAGGTCTAAAATTAATCATGGGGAAACCATCTATTGGAGTTGTTACTTGGGGGGTGACCTATACTTAGGGGTACAGTATTATATTCAGGGTCCTGAGTTAGTAAATATAGCATGGAACACATAGTTTTTTATTGTGGGTATATTTTGGGGGGGCTTTTCTGTTAATCAGGTACATTATACTTTGAGTGACTGTTGTATTTTTAGCGTGAACAGTGTGGGGTATTGCGCTGTGCAAAAGACATCTGGGGGAAGATTCTTTAGCCATGGTTACGTCGATTCTTGGCCCTGAATAGAAGAAAGTAGAAGTCACCTGTTGAGGTACTAGACGGCCCCTCTGCTTACCGGTAATGTATTAACTGACCTAACCTTCTAGTGTGAGACATCTCCTGAGCTTGCTACTTGTACATGTCCCGTTATATTCCCTAGTGTCTATATGAGCCAGCATTTGTGGTGTGGGTTTTTGTCATCAGTTTATTGTTGTGTTTTCGAGCGTTTTCTATTTACAAGCTTGATAAATGTTCCCTGTGAGCCACAACATCTCCTGCCCCCGTATATATAGCCAGCTCCTGCCCCCAAATATAGCCAGCTCCTGCCCCTTTTGTGCTGAAAAACTTGGCTTATACTCGTGATGAGGTTTTAATTTGGGACACAGTGTGTACAGTTGTGGTGTGAAGGTATATATGATATATGTGGGGCACAGTGTGTACAGTTGTGGTGTGAGGGGTATATATGATATATGTGGGGACACAGTGGGGGTCATTTACTAAGGGCCCGATTCGCGTTTTCCCGACGTGTTATCCGAATATTTCCGATTTGCGCCGCTTGTACATGAATTGCCCCGGGTTTTTGGCGCACGCGATCGGATTGTGGCGCATCGGGGCCGGCATGCGCGCGACAGAAATCGGGGGGGCGTGGCCGAACGAAAACCCGCGTATTCGGAAAAACCGCCGCATTTAAAAACCGAAAATGTGTCGCTTGGGGAGCGCTCACCTTCACCTTCTATGGGATGGTGCATTCCGGGGCGTTAAGATTATTTTCGGCGCTGCAGCGCCACCTGGTGGACGGCGGAGGAACTACCATCTTAAATCCCAGCCGGACCCGAATCCTGTGCAGAGAACGCGCCGCTGGATCGCGAATGGGCCGGGTAAGTAAATGTGCCCCAGTGTGTACAGTTGTGGTGTGAGGGGTATATATGATATATGTGGGGCAGAGTGAGGTCAGTTGTGGTGTGAGGGGTATATATGATATATGTGGGGCACAGTGTGTACAGTTGTGGTGTGAGGGGTATATATGATATATGTGGGGCAGAGTGTGGTCAGTTGTGGTGTGAGGGGTATATATGATATATGCGGGGGGCACAGTGTGGTCAGTTGTGGTGTGAGGAGTATATATGATATATGTGGGGCAGAGTGTGGTCAGTTGTGGTGTGAGGGTTATATATGATATATGTGGGGGCACAGTGTGCTCAGCTGTGGTGTGAGGGTATATATGATATATGTGGGGCAGAGTGTGGTCAGTTGTGGTGTGAGGGGTATATATGATATATGCGGGGGGCAAAGTGTGGTCAGTTGTGGTTTAAGGAGTATATATGATATATGTGGGGGCATAGTGTGGTCAGTTGTGGTGTGAGGGGTATATATGATATATGTGGGGACACAGTGGGGGTCATTTATTAAGGGCCCGATTCGCGTTTTCCCGACGTGTTACCCGAATATTTCCGTTTTGCGCCGCTTGTACTTAAATTGCCCCGGGATTTTGGCGCACGCGATCGGATTGTGGCGCATCGGCGCTGGCATGCGCGCGACGGAAATCGGGGGGCGTGGCCGAACGAAAACCCGACGTATTCGGAAAAACCGCCGCATTTAAAAACCGAAAATGTGTCGCATAAGGACCGCTTACCTTCACCTGGTCCAGCTCGGTGCATTCCGGCGCGATGAGTTTACTTTCAGCGCAGCAGCGCCACCTGGTGGACGGCGGAAGAACTACCTTATTAAATCCCGGCCAGACCCGAATCCAGAGCGGAGAAGCCGCCGCTGGAACGCGAATGGACCGGGTAAGTAAATTTGCCCCAGTGTGTACAGTTGTGGTGTGAGGGGTATATAATATATATGTGGGGACACAGTGTTGTAATACTGTGAGGAAGGGCAAACCAAGTCAGGAGTGTGTGTCTCGTATTTTAGAATTGTAATTTATGTGTTATGTTATTTTTAGATTGTGTGTAATTGTGTTGTTTTTATCCCAGTCAATGTTGTATTTTGTTAGTATACTGCGAATGTGACACTTTAAGTTCCCTTTGGGATAATAAAATTATTATTTATTTAGTTATCTATGTAGTTTTATCTAATCTTCTATCTCTCATATCTACCTAATTTATGTAATCTGTGCAGATGACACAAGGATCTATACTTCTGGTCCAGATATTTCCTCTCTTCTAGACAGAATTCAAGAGTGTCTGTCAGCCATATCTTCCTTTTTCTCTTCCTGGTTTCTAAAACTTAACATCAACAAAACAGAACTCATAATCTTTCCTCCACCTAACACATCGCTCCCACCTGCCCTAACCGTCACAATTCATGGCTCCACACTCTCCCTGGTCCCTAAAGTCCATTGCCTTGGAGCCATCTTTGACTCTGCCTTATCCTTATAGCCTCACATCCAAGCCTTTACTACAACCTGCCGCCTCCATCTCAGGAACATATCTCACATTCCACCCTTCCTCAATCCAGAGTCTACAAAATTACTAGTCCATACCCTTATCATCTCTTCGTTTGGACTACTGCAACACTCTCCCGTCTTTCCCCATACCAATGCACCGTTACAATAGACGGCCTATGGCCGCACCGCCTGCCACTCAGGTACTGCGGCCCCGTCTGACTCCAGCCCCGATGAAACTGAGCCCCGGTGGGGATCTTCATATCTTTGAGCATTCATGGGTGATTTTTTCTTTGGTTTACCGTCTTTGTTGTGTGGGAAATAATAATTGAGATAGCACACACAGATTACCAGCCTGCCAGATTGCCAATCGTCCCGTCCCCACAGATATCAATCCTACCATAGTTTGGTTGGAGGTGGAGGAAAACGGAGCAAAATAGACGCAAACACAGAGAGAACAGTCAAACTCATGTGCAGTTGACCCTGGATGGGATTAACAAGGCCCCGAGCGGCAGGCTGTAGTGCTAACCCCGAAGCCACCGTGCTGTGTTCCATGATAGTCATTTATCGAGTACCATTGGGAGGTTAGGTTTGATTGTAATTTTTTTATTTTGTGTATATCTGCATGTATTGGTTAGACAAAATTGGTTCTTTTACAATGTTTTTTGATATTATAACTTTACCTGCATAAGCCACCCGGTAGGAGTTGGGTATCAAATCATTTAAGTTCTTGATTTATTTTTGCTTTGAATTAATAGTGTGAGGCGAAACAACATTCTAGTGAGGTGTTTATGTTTATATATGGCCTGTGCTACGATATTCTATATTAAAAAAACGTTAGGAGCAGTTTAAGAGGGGTTAATCTACTTTGCATGGCGAGATCTCCCTTCTGTAGATCGGCAGGAACAGAGATGGAGAGCCCCGTGACCCTCTCCATGTACCCGACCCCGCACCTTTAAATACTTTCGTTCTTTACTCCATAGAGCAAAACTAATAAATATATTATAGAGATCAATTAACATGAATACAATACAAACCTTAACCCCAAGTTCGTTAGTGCTTAAAGGCCGGTTCCATTTTTGCAAGTCTCTGTGTTGGCTCTTACAATCACATACACCTTTTTCTTTGTTTTTTTTTTCAATGCATATGACGATTACTGAGAATTTTATTAAATATGATTTTATAGAATACAAACTCAACAAACCTGGGCATTTGCTGCATGGGCCCCCATATCTGAAGGGGCCTCTCCGCTCCGTAGTGTCTTTTGGGGCAGAGAAGTGTATTGCTCGTTTAATATACCCCTTGGTTGTTATCCCGGTGAATGGCTGCATCCGATCTCCTGTATTTAAATATATATCATCTACTGTCTATTTATCTATGCTCATATAATTTGTCTATTCAATATGTGATTATCTGTCTATTTTAACACTTTATCCATTGTGCACGGGTGGTCCCAGGCGACCCACATCGACAGGTCACGGGGGTCGCGGCTCACCCTCTGCCTGCCCCCGACGCCACTCATCTTTCCTTCCCGTGCTCTGCTGCTCCCCCTCTGCTTTGCGCTCTGGCGTGGCGTCCCCTAGCTATCCTAGTCTGTGTTGCCGTTTTACACCCCGAGTGTCCTCCGTTTGCTTGGTGTTCCCGTGTTCTGTTGTTCCCGTTCCAACCCTGCCTGGACCCTCCCTTGCTGACCCCGGACTGGACTTGACTTGCAATCTTTATTGCCAGCTGGCCCTACCGGTGTGCATGGACCTGACTCGAATTGGTCATCCCTAGGTACCATCGCCCCTCGCTGTCCACCACGGGCTGGGTCCGACCTGTGAACGACCTGGGGAATCCTGCGCCTAGCAATTCCAACATGCTTTGCAGCGGGCTTCTGGTTAAACCAGGTGCAGACTTGGTCTCCGTCCCAGTGTCGGCTATTCCATCTCCCCGGTGGTCCAAAGATTCCACTGATCCTGTACATCTATCTATTTGGTTTTGTGTAGACAGCATAGTGCCTGCTGTAAGTTCAGAATTGCGAATAACAAACCATGATGACGGGATAATTGAAGATGTTGGTTTTGTTGAAGAGATGGTCTTTTCAGTGGGGACAATGATTCCTATAGAAGCATATTGAAGGAAGTTTAAACAAAAAGTAAGAGAATTGTAAAGGGAGGCATATAAAATAGACTAAAAACGAGAATGTTGTGAACATAAACCAAATGAGGTATGGAAGTGATTAGAAAATTAATCACTGGGAATCCCTATTCAATGCCGATGGGAGATGGTAACAAAGGGAGGGCATACAAATTGAATACTTCTTCAAACCGTTTGATACACTGCGTAACTCTACAGAACTAAGAAAGCGAGTGGAGGGAGCAATGATAGAGAAATTCAACTGTGGGGAAAACTGCAGGAACATAGCTCCGGTGGCGTTGAGGAGTGGTTTAGAATTAAAAAGTTGATTTGTTAATTGATTCTAAGCTGTCGATAGGTGCCAAAATTGTGGAAACATCGGTTATAATCCCCATTAAAAGGTTCCACAACCAAAAACTATTAAGACGACTATAGGCCAATAGCGCTGAATTCAGTTGGTTATAAATTCTGGAAAGCATAGAACGTCACATGTGCTAGTGTGTGAAGGATTTTATATTCCATCCGCACAATTTTGGATTTTGGCAAAGGCCTCTAGGAGTAGATGATGGCGTTATTAATTTGATACACGTGTGTGCTCTTTGGAAGCCCCAAAGACAGGTCTTTCAACTCGCGCCGTTTAATACATCATTCCGGCACTGCTGGTAGTCGAAATTACATGCTAGAGCAGGTGGAACCAATTCTGATAAAATGGTTTGATGACGTGAGTATCAGAATTCCGGACCGCAGAGGTCAGTTGGGAAATTTCTTGGTCTGATGTAGTGGTGTGTATTACTGGAGCCCGCTGGGTACTGTAATTAGCTCCTTTTTTGTTTATTATTACACACTTTTTAGGGAGAAACTGGTCCAGGATCTCGCTACAAAATTATTCTGATGACTCTGTCCTTGTTTGGCTGAATATTAAAGGAGGGGGGATGCTAGTGAATATAACAGACAAAGTGAAGTGGTCACGACAGTGTGGTAATTTATGTACTGTGCTCATGTTGATAAGACAAAGCAATTGGTTAATCAATTTCTCATGTTAACAGTGTTTATGTCACACCTGTGAACACCTATACAACCGGTGGTAAAAACGAGGGCCGCCGATAGGGCAGTACAACTGGTACTGCCCTATGGTGCCCTGACTCAAGACCTAGATGGGGGGGGCCCGGGGCCCGCCGTGGCAGACCACAACTGTGCGGTCGTTCTGCCACAGATCCGGATCAGTCATTGGCCTCTTGGATCGCACCGCCGTGGCCCCCGATGCAATTTATTGATTGGGGTCCCCGCGGGCGTGCGCTCCAATGATCCGGCTCCTGGCGTGGCCCCCGTGCAGCCTCGACCTCCGTGCGTCGGGCAAGGGCCGCCCCGTCCGGACCGAAGCTCCTGCCCTCACTATATGAGTGTGCGGCGGCCATGTCCGGCCGCTCGAGCACTATACATGAGCGATGTCCGGAGACACCCCGGCGCACACCTCCAGAACTGGATGGCGCGGCCGCGATGATGACTTCACCACTCGGGCCGCGCACCCCTTCCTTCCCGGACGCGGCAAGACAAAGCAAGACACGGACCTGAGGTGAGTAAATGTTTTTTTTTTTATTACAACAGTAATTAAAAGATGGTGGGGGGCATAATTCTAAATTAATTAATTTGTCGTGGGCACACATTAACTATTAATTGTGTGGGGGGGGGCACAGCATATTAAAATAGTTTAAATTTGGGGGTGCAGCATATTAAAATAGTTTATTATGGGGGGCAGCATATTAAATGTTAATTGTTGGTGTGTGTGGTGGGGGGTAGAATATTAATTCCCTCTTCCATCTCCCAGCTGAGGTTTACTTATGGCCACATGAGGTGCGGCGCCGCCATCTTTATTCCTATCATTGGTGCCATAATAGCCTTGGGTCTTCATCATGACCCAAGGCGCATGGCGATCTGCACGTTTTCGTTACAAAATGTACCGAGTGTCTCATTGTACATGAATACTTTATAAAAATGCCATAAACTGACGCAATATCATAACAGTATGTTGTAGATATGGGAGGAATGATAACACCATCTAGGTTAAAAGTACTCTAAAAAGTAGTAAAAAAAAAATTATAAAAATAAATAAATCCCCCCCTTCCCGAAACTGATATTAAATTTAATAAACAGTAAAAATCACAAACACTTAGTGTTTCGTCCGATCTCCAAATATCTGAATCGGGTATCAAATATATAAAACGGTTATTGGATGGTTTGAACCACATTACCTGGAAAGATAGCGCCCAAATATCCGAACGCAACTTTTACATACCAAATTTGTACATAAACATAAAAAATGTAATAAAAACTGAATCAAATGGTCGCACAGTCCCTCAAATGTAGCATGGAAGACCGCCTCCTCTCTGACTCCTCCACCTCCAGTACCTTATACACTCAATTAAATGCACCTATATTATAGCCTTCCTCCTGCCCCTACTACAGCCGCCAGCCCCCATGATCTACCCAGCACCTGCCCCCGATATAGCCTTCCTCTGCCTCCGTCATAGCCCAGCGCGCCTGCCATTGTATAGCCTTCCTCATGCCCCGTATAATAATAACCAGATCCCTGATGCCCCTTGTATAACGCTTCCCTCTGCCCGTACATATAAACCAGAATCCTCCCCCGTTAAGCCCCTCCTGCCCCTATAAAGCCTTCCTCCTGCCCTATAAATCCTTCCTCCTCCCGTATATACCTTCCTCCTGCCCGTATATAGCCTTCCTCTCTGCCCCGCATATATAAGCCCTTCCTGCCTCGCCCCCGTATATAGCCTTCCTCCTGCCCCTGTATATAGCCTCCTCCTGCCCCGTATATAGACCAGCTCCCCTGTCCCCCGTATATAGTCCAGCTCTGCCCCGATTAGCCCCTGCCCCCGATAATAGCCAGCTCCTGCCCCTGCTCGCCTATACTGCACATCTCCGGCCCCAAATAAAGACGACTAACCCCTCCTCCATAGCCCCCTTTTGTGCTGTAGCGAAAACTGGCTTATACTCTTGATGAGGTTTTAATTTTTAAGATGTATTAAAATTCAATAAAAAACCTGTATAAATGTGTATTTTCCCTGTGATCTTACTGAACCAAAGAGTAAAGTGTAACAAAATTCCATTGGGGGTCCAGTATACTGCATAATAATGGAGGGGGCAATATAAAATTTTATGAGGAAGCCATTATGAAATTTATTGGGGTGTGGCCCAGTATGTAAAATAGTTCACAGGGGGTGAGGGTGCCATATCATAACTAATTAAATTAAGGGGCCAGTCTCTAAAATTCATATGGCGCCCCAGTATATCAGAAAGGGCCATAAGTCGGTAAATTAATTCATTAAAGGGGGCAATATATACATGAAGCATGGGGGACCATAATTGTGTAAATTGGGGGGGTGACATAGAATTAGGGTACAGGTATTAACGAGGTCGCTGTAGTAATAGTATATATCAGGAACACAGAGTTTATATTGTGGGGTATATTTTGGGGGTGCATATTTCTGTTAATCAAGGTGACATTATACGTGTGAAGTAACTGTGGTATTGTTAGGTGACAGGTGGGAATGCGCTGCAAAGACATGCTGAGTGGGAAGATTCTTTAGCCTATGTTCGCGTCGATTCTGGCCCGGAAGTAGAAGAAGTGAAGTCACCTGGAGGTACTAGACGCCGACTTCTGCACGTCACCGTATTGTATAACTGGAACTAACCTCTTGTGAGCATCCTGAGACTTGTACTGTACATGTCCTGTGTATATTCCTAGTTGTCTTAGTAGCCACATTGTGGTGGGTTTATATGTCATCAGTTTATTATGGTGTTCAAACCAAGCGTTTTCTTATTTATCAATCTTGATAAGGTTTCCCTGTGAGCCAAACATCGCTCTACATTTATTGTCTCTTCTTCAATGGAAATAATAAACTACCTTGTTTCACCCTTACATTGAAAATATTTTTGAGTGTTGTGGGGTAATTGATGAATATATGTTGGGGCAATGTTGGTCAGTTGTGTGTGTGAGGGTTATATATGATATAAATGGTGGGGCCACGTGGTACAGTTTGTGTGTGAGGGTTATCATATGATATATGCGGGGGGGCACATGTGGTCAGTTGTGGTGTGATGGAGGATATAGTGATATAGTGGGGCAGAGTGAGGTTCATTGGGGGTGAGTCGTCTAATATATAATGGTGGGGGCACAGTGTGGTTTTATTGGTGTGAGGGGTATACGTTATATATGCGGGGGGCACAGTGTGACAGTTGTGGTGTGAGGGTATATATGATTAGATGTGGGGGACGTGTGGCATGTTGTGAGTGTGTGAGGTTAATATATGATATATTGTGGGTTACAGTGTGGTTCATTTTTGTGGGTGTTGATGGGTATAATGATATTTTGGGGGCACAGTGTGATCAGTTGGTGTGCAGGGGTATATACTGGATATATGTGGGGGAACAGTGGTGGTCATTGTAAGTGTGGGGGTAATATGATATATGTGGGGGGCCAGTGTGGTCAGTTATAGTGTGAGGGGTATATATGATATATGTGGGGGGCACAGTGGGTCAGTTGTAGTGTGGGAGGTTATATTGATATATGTGGGTCATGGTGACAGTGTGGTTAGTTGTGGGTGGTGATGTATATATGATATAGTGGGGGGCACAGTGTGATCATGGTTGGTGTGAGGTGGTATTATGGATATATGTGGGGAACAGTGTGGTCATTTGTAGTGTGCGGGTATATACTCTTCCTGCAGTGGGATAATACACACAGAGATGTGCACTGTACAGGGATAATACCCAGTGATCATGTCGGCTTTACACTGATTACTGACAGGGATAACACACACAGTATGTCCAACTGTACAGTAAGATAACAGCACGTGTTCCCGATGATACACGGTGTCACGCGAGATTAAGAAACCATGATGCGCGACTTGTTAAAATGTGGCCTATACCAGAGGGCCTATGGCAGAGGCTTGTTCGGTTTTTGGGTGTGTTGGGCCCAGACACTTTTGCTGTTGGGTGCCCCCTAATTTCCTGATGGCTGCCCTGCCTGAATTTGCAGGGACAGAATGGAGCAGGTTGGTAGTTACAAATACCTGCATGTTTTAGATAAGTTAAACTGTCAGAGCCACATTGAGAAAAGTTCTGCAGGGGCGAATAGTAAATGTATCTTTTTACGTAGATTAAGGTCATTTGATTTCAAAGATATGATGGAGGACGGTTTCTATCGTGCAGTTGTGATGATGGCGTTTGCCATTTGCAACTGTATTTCAGTAATAGATTGGCAAGGTTAGATAAGATCATAAAAAAGGCATCATCGATAGTGGTATCAACCTTTGAGAAATGGGAGGACTGGTACAGTGTTGGAATATTGAGAAAAAAGATAAAATCAGAGATAGATACTGACCACCCAATGTATATGTAGTTCAGACACAGATGAGTGGTTTAAGTTCCCGTTTTTTTCTATAAGGTGCAGGTCTGAGAGTTTTAAGAAAACATTCGTTCCAGCGGCTCTTGAGCTTTGTAATCACTGTGAGGAAGGCAAACCAAGTCAGAGTGTGTGTCTCGTATTTTAGAATTGTAATTAGGTGTTATGTTATTTTTAGATGGTGTAATGTTGTGTTGTTTTATCCCAGTCAATGTTGTATTTTGGTAGTATATATACTGCGAATGTGACACTTAAGTTCCCTTTGGGATAATAAAATATATTATTTATTATCTATGTAGTTTTATCTATCTTCTATCGCTCATATCTACCTAATTATGTAATCTGGCAGATGACCAAAGGATCTATACTTCTGGTCCAGATATTTCCTCTCTTCTAGACGAAATTCAAGAGTTGTCTGTCAGCCATATCTTCCTTTTTCTCTTCCTGGTTCTAAAACTTACATCAACAAACAGAACTCTAATCTTTCCTCCACCTAACACATCGCTCCCACCTGCCCTAACCGTCACAATTCATGGCTCCACACTCTCCCTGGTCCCTAAAGTCCATTCCTTGGACCATCTTGACTCTGCCTTATCCTTATAGCCCACACCAAGCCTTTACTACAACCTGCCGCCTCCAATCTCAGGAACAATCTCACCTCACCCTTCCTCATTCAAGTCTAACAAAATTACTAGTCCATACCTTATCATCTCGTTGTGTTTGGACTACTGCAACACTCTTCTCTGCGGGTCGTCCCAGCTAATACTTCTATACTGTCCCCTCCATAATCTCTGAACTCTTGAGTCAATACCCCCGACACATAGGGGGTCATTTACTAAGGGCCCATTCGCGTTTTTCCGACGTGTTATCCGATATATTTATGATTTGCGCCAATTTCCCCTGAATTGCCCCGGGATTTTTGGCGACGGATCGGATTGTGGCGCATCGGCGCTGGCATGCACGCGGCGGAAATGGGGGGGGGGCTGCCAAAGAAAACCAGACGGATCCGGAAAAAACTACGCATTTTTTTAAAAAAAAGTGTCGTGGGACTCACGCTAACCTTCACTCGGTTCGGCTTGGTGAAGATCAGTGCATTCCGGGGAACTTCAGCGCAGCAGCGCCACCTGGTGCACGTCGGAGGAACTACCTTAGTGAATCCTGGCTGGACTCGAATCCACCGCAGAGAACGCGCCGCTGGATCGCGAATGCACCGGGTAAGTAAATCTGCCCCATAATCTCTGTTCCTCACAGGACTTTCAACTTCACTCTATTACTGTTCTTCTCACAACCGCATCCAGGACCTCTCCCGTGCATCTCCCATACTCTGCAACTCTCTCCCCAAATATGTCAGACTGTTCTCCCCTTTCCAAACCTTCAAAAGTAACCTGAAAACCCACCTATCTCTATTACCCTCACGTGCAGGGTTCTCCTCCTACTTGTCTCCTGAACACTGTAGTTTTGTATTTTTTACTTGCATCTGTTTTTGTCTTAATGTAATGTATGTGAACCCCGACTGATTGTACAGCACCATGGAATTAGTGGTGCTCTCTAAATAAAATAAGAATTTAAAAAATTCAATATATAAATCTACTTTATATTTATGCATCTATAAATCTATCATCTATCTATAAATCTATTTCATATTTATCTTCTATCATCCATCTCCTATAGTTCTCCTACAACCACATATTACAGATTGCCTTACTATACTACTGCGTGTAATCTACAAAGTGTTATTATTGTGGAGGACTATAGGAGCCTCTTACTGACTGTGATTGTTCATAAAATAGTTTTATCTTGGGGTCCCACTTATAGTTTTCCCCAGGGCCTCACTGTCTAAATCTGGCCCTGGGTGGGACCAGAAGAGAACTATGTTTACACCACTACCCACAATTTCCAATGTTGTAAAGAAGAGTGTGTCTACAAAGATATTACTTAAAAATTATTACTTTTAGTTATTTCTTAAAGTTATTTCTTAGTTTATTACATATGTTTTTTTCTTTTTTGCAGAGTGGAATCTGTTGTATGTTGCTGTTTATCCAAGGTTATAATTACTGTACCTAATTATAAGACCTTGTATGGACTGGATTTTATAAATAATGTTCTCAAATTAGAACTATAGCATTCAAAGGGGGCGTTCAAAGGGGACTGAATTTCTATTTTTCAGGACTGCTTTTATTATTCAAATATAAGATAACTGGGCAGTGGTGATTTTAGAGCAGAGTCTGTCCTCAGACAGACAAACAAAAAATATGACACCTTTAGAAATTTATTTGAAACAAATATAGCCAGCTACAATGACTTTTCTGTGCTTCTTTGCCCTTGACCTCATTGCGTAGAACTTTGGCACTAGAGAAAGGAGAAGATAAAACAGCATCCAAGAGAAGTGACCCAATAGGGGACCCATGGATCCTCAGAGCAAGAACAGGGCTACAAGCTGTGTGCTAGAGTGACAGAAAGTGCCGTATCTGATGAGAAGCAGACTTCACTTTTGGAAATAGTTTTGGCAATGCCTGACCCTTTGCAAGTTGTTTGCCATACATTGTGTATAAATTAAAGTTTTCTCCTAAACAAATTGTACAGGCCAAATAAAGATTAACATTTGAACTAGATGTCAAGGTAATGATGACAATGAGAATGCCCTAAAAGAGGCTAATGATTTATTTCCATGTGTTTTGTACATTACCGCAACACAAAAGTTGAGAGCTTGAAATTGCAAATGCACTGGATCCATCCAGGTAACTAAAGCCAAACTTAGTGATGAGGTCACAAGTTCTGGCACTGTGCATACAATTAGAATTGGCTGTTGTAGTAGTTTACTGAAACCAAAGCTGTTCAGAACTTATGTAAAAGGTTCAGTGGAAACAATGGAGGGTTAAATTAAACCCCGCAATAGAGTTCTGTGGCACAAACATAGCAAATTTCGCCGCCAAGTGTGGTTTGTTTTTCTTTAACATTTCCAGTTATACTGGCAAAAAGGAAAAGGATATAAAGTTATAGGATAGAGTAAAGAGCTTAGTGAAAGGTATAGTCATATGTAACAAAAAATAATAATAAAATGTCACTTAGAGAAGTCTTAAAAGTAAAAAATGAGTGTTCAGCAGGTCAGACTATTAAAGGGTCAGTAGATAGGTTCCTCTCCTGTTTTCAGTGTATGGCTACAACAGTTTACAATGCAGAGAATGTTGTGTCCTGAGCTTCTGCTTGGTGATTAACAATGTTGAATGGCTACACATGTGTAAAACAAGGATTCAAAGGTGTAATAGCATTCTTATTAGAGCTGATATACTTTTTTAAATATTTTAAACATTTTTGGGATTTTTAACTCTTGACTAATAAGGAGGCAACCAGCTTACCGTTACAATGCCCCCTACATAAGGCAAGGCAGTTTTACAAAAGTCTCTTTCACTTTGAAGTTAAAACATAACCATTAATAAAATACAGGTATCTAAATGAAAAAGAAACTACTAATGCTGGGATCAACATTCAGTAAATAGAAACTTACAACAAATTGGGGCACATTTACTTATCTGGTCCGGAGGAGATCCCGAAAGTGCATTGTCCGACGACAATGCACTGTGCCGTGATTCAAGAAGATTGTGCGTCATATATCCTGCATGTGTTGTTACCATGCTCAGATCCACCAGAGTTCACCATCTTCCTCCCCGTGCATGTAAGTGCATGGCTTGCGACACAATTTTTAAGTTAAATCCTGCGGTTTGTCCGAATCCGTCGGACCGTCCGCCAGTCCACCCCCCGATTTGTGTCACATGTAAGCGGCGTGATTGCGACTAAATCCGATCGTGTGCGACACAATCGCCTACTAAATACCTGTCCCAATTGCCCAATTCCCAAAAATGTCAGAAAAACCCAACAGAAATGCGGCTGCGGGACCCTTAGTAAACAATGCCCAATATCTTTTAATGCCTTACCGACATGGGACGTAATACTACGTCACATGCCGTGTGCGGGTGCATGGGCGCCCCCATCTTTCCGAGGGTCATCGCTACCTGTGACGTCATCGGGTGCAGCGATCCATTGCCATGGCAGCCTTGTGTCTTCTGAAGACCTGAGGCTGCTTCAGGTTAACCTATTCATTACAAAGTGCATTGTAAAGAGTGAGGAGTAAAATCCCCATATACTACCATACTGTATGGCGGTATATGAGAGGATCATACAGACAACCTAGGGTTAAAGTACCCTAGGGAGTCTGAAAAATTTCATAAATAAAGTTCCTTTTTACTATTCCACTACTGGAGAGTGATCTGAATAATCTGCTGCTAACAGAATCCGTCGGACCGTCCACCAGTCCGCCCCCCGATTTGTGTCACATGTAAGCCGGCGTGATTGCGACTAAATCCGATCGTGTGCGATACAATCGCCTACTAAATACCTGTCCCAATTGCCCAATTCCCAAAAATGTCGGAAAACCCAACAGAAATGCGGCTGCAGGACCCTGAGTAAACAATCCCCAATATCTTTTAATGCCTTACCGACATGTGACGTAATACTGCATCACATGCCGGGTGTGGGTCAATGGGCGCCGCCATCTTTCCGAGGGTCACCGCTACCTGTGATGTCATTGGGAGCGGCGATCCGTCGCCATGGCAGCCTTGTGTCTTCTGAAGACCTGAGGATGCTTCGGGTTAACCTATTCATTACAAAGTGCTATCAGCACATTGTAATGAGTGAGGAGTAAAATCCCCATATACTACCATACTGTAGTATGGCGGTATATGAGAGGATCGTACAGACAACCTAGGGTTAAAGTACCCTAGGGAGTCTGAAAAATAGTAAAAATAAAAATAAAAAAAAGTTTAAAAAAAAAATTATAATAAAAAAACCTAAAATTTCAAATCACACCCATTTCCCTAGAACTGATATAAATAAACAGTAAAAATCATAAACATAGAGTATTGACATGTTTAAAAATGCCCGATCTATCAAAAAATAATATATATAATTCACTGCGTTTAACCCCGTAACGGAAAATCGCACCCAAACTCGAAAATGCCACCCCGTCTTTCCCCATACCAATCACCGTTACATAGAGTGCCTATGCCGCAACCGCCATCCACTCGTACTGCGGCCCCGCGTGACTCAGCCCCGAAAATCTAGACCCCGTGGGGAATCTTCATATCTTTGAGCCTTTTCAGGTGAAATTTTTTTCTTTGGTTCCGCGTGTGTGTTTGGGATTAGTTAGATAGCAACGACAATTTACCACCTGCACAGAGTTTGCCACATCAGTCCCGTCCCCAAGAATCAACCTACCATAGGGTTTGGGGGGTCGGAGGACAAAACGACTCGAAACACAGAAGAGAACAGCAAACCTTGCAGATTTGACCCTGGATGGGACTTGAAACAACCCCGAGACGCAGGCTGTAGTGCGACCCTGAACCACCGTGCTGGTTCATTGAGTAGTCTTTATCGGATACCATTTGTGTGAGATTAGTGTTTGGATTATTTTTTTATTTTGTTATATCATGTTGTTAGACAATTGGTCTTTTTACACATTTTTTTTCAACTGTTATTCACCCTGCATAAGCCATCCCGGTAAGGGAGTTTGGGTATCAATGCAAAGTTTATTTTATGTTATGTTTGATTAATAGTGATGGCTGAGACAACCATTCTAGTACATGGTGTAATGTTTTATATGTGCCTGTGCCAAGTATTCATCCATTTAAAAACGTGTATAAGCAGTTAGGGTGTTAATCTACTTTGGCATGGTCGAGATCTCCCTTCGGTCATGATCGCGGACGAGGATGGACGAAGGTCCCCTGTAGCCCTCTCCATGTACCCGACCCCCAATTTAAATATAACTTGTTCTTTCCATAGAGCAAAATCCATATAAATATATTATAGAGATCAATTAAATGAATTCAATAAACCTTACCCCAAATGTCATTAGTGCTTAAATGGTCCTGGGTCAATTTTTGCATTCTGGTTTTCTCTTTACATCATAACACATTTTACTTTGTTTTTTTTTTTCATGCATATGAGATTATGAGTTAATATTTATTAAATATGATTTTATAGAATAAGCAGAAACTAAAAACTGGGCATTTGGCTCATGGGCCCCATCTCCTGAAGGGCCTCCCTCCGTCGTAATGGTCTTTTGTGGGCAGAAAGTATTGCTCTTTTAATACCCCTTGGTTTTATGCCCGATTGCAATCTGCTCCTCATCGATCTCCTGGTATTTATATATATATACATCTATCTTTATTTATCTATGCCATCATATAATTGTCTATTCATATTATTATCTGTCTATTTAACATTTATCCATTGTCACGGGTGGCCCGCGACCCCCCGTTCAGTCAGGTCCCGGAGGTCGCGGCTCCCCCTTGCTGCCTGCCCCCGCGCGCATCTCATCTTTCCGTCCCGGCTCCTGGCTCATCCCCTCTGCTGTCTTCGCCTGCGTGGCGTCCCCTGACTCTGATCCTATCCCTGTGGTGCCGTTTTAACAACCCGAGTTCCTCCCGTTTGCTGTGTTCCTGTGTCCTGTTGTCCCGTTCCCACCTGCCTGGACCTCCCGTTGATGACCCCGGACTTGGACTTGACGTTGCTCTTCTTTGCCGCCTGCCCTGACCGGTGTGCATGGACCTGACTACGAAAAATTGGTCATCCCTAAGGTACCTCGCCCGACTCGGCTGTCCACCAGGGCTGGTGTCGCATCCTGTGGAACGACCTGTGGTATCCTGCGCCTAGCAATCCAACATGCTTTGCAGCGGGCTCTGGTGAAACCAGGTGCAACTTGGTCCTCCTGTCCCAGTTGTCCGGCTAGTTCCAATCTCCCGCGGTGGTCAAAATCCACTGATCCGACTCTTCTATTTGGTTGTGAGACAGCATAGTGCCGTTAAGGTTTCATGATTTTGCGAATTAACAAACCATGGATACTGGGAATTGAAGGTTGTTGTGTATGAACGAGATGTCTTTTCAGTGGGGACAAGGATTCCTATAGAAGCATATGAAGAAGTTTAAACAAAAATGTAAGGAGTCATGTAAGGGGGCATATAATAAAGACTGAAAAAAGAGAATGTTGGAACATAAACCACATGAGGTATGGAAGGATTAAAATTATCACTGGATCCCTATTCATGCGCGAGTGGGGAAGATGGTAACAAGGGAGGGTCAACAAATTGAATACTTCTTCAACCGGTTTGTACACTGCGTAACTCTACAGAACTCAGAGATAGCGAAGTGGAGGGAGCAAATATGTAGAGAAATTCTACTGTGGGGGAAACGCAGGAACAATAGCTCCGGTGGACGTTGAGGATGTGGTTTTAGAATTAAAAAAGTTGATTATTTAATATGAGTCTAAGCTGTGCGATAGTGCCAAAATTGTGGAAATCATCGGTTATAATCCCCAGTTAAAAAGGTTCCACACCCAAAACTATTGAAACGACTATAGCCAATATGCGCTGAATTCAGTTGGTTCTGAAAATTCTGGAAAGCTATTAACGTCATATGTCTAGTTGTGGTGAAGGTTTTATTTCATCCGCTACAATTTGGATTTTGCAAAGCCTAGGAGTAGGATATGCGTTGATTAATTTGATACACATGTGTGCTCATTTGGAAGCCCCAAAGACAGAGGTCTTTCACTTCTCGCGCGTTTTAAATACTATATTATCCGCCACTGCTGGAGTCGAAATTACATGCTTATGAAGGTGGAACCAATTCTGATAAAATGTTTGATGACTATACAAATTCCGGACCGCAGGGTCAGTTGGGAAATTTTCTTGGTCTGATGAGGTGTGTGTATATACTGGAGCCCGCTGGGTACTGTATTGCTCCTTTTTTTTTTATATATACACACATTTTAGGGAAAATGGTCCAGGATCTTCCTACAAATTTATTCTGATACTCTGGTCCTTGTTTGGCTTTGGGTTATTAGGAGGGGGATTGATAGTGAATGATAGACAGACAGGTGAAGTGTCACGAGTGTTGTAATTTATAGTACTTGTCTCAATGTTTGATAGACAAAGAATTGGTTATCAATTTCGCATGTAAACAGTGTTATATGTCCACACTGGTGAAACCCAGTTACAACCGGTGTAAAACAGGGCCGCCTGATAGGGCAGTACAACTGGTACTGCCTATGGGCCCGGACTCTAGACCCTAGGGGGGGGGCCCCGGGGCCCGGCCGTTGGCGACACACTGTGCGGTCTGCTGCACACAGATCCGGATCATCATTGGCGCTCTTAGGAGCCCCACGCCGGGCCCCGGATGCAAATTTTTGAATTGGTGGGCCTCCCGGGCTGGCGCTCCAATGATCCGGCTCCTGGCTGTGGCTCCCCGTGCAGGCCTCGACATCGTCAGTCGGGCAGGGCGCCGTCCTTCCGGACCGAAGCTCCTGCCTCTCACTATTGTGCTCCGCTGCGGCCATTTCCGGCCGCTCGAGCACTATGATACTGAGCGATTGTGCCGGAAGACAACCCGGCGCACATCGCTCCATGAACTGGGATGGCCTGGACCGTCGTGATGACTCACCACCGGCGCGCACCCCTTCCTTCCCGGACGCGGCAAACACAAGCAAACACGGACTGAGTGATAAAATGTTTTTTTTTTTTAGCAAACATATAAAAGATGGTGGGGGGCATAATATCTAAATTAATTACTTGTCGTGGGCATAGCACATTAATATAGTTAATTGTTGTGGGGGGGGCATGCAGCATATTAAATAGTTTATTTGGTGGGCAGCATATTAAATATTTATTATGGGGGGCAGCATATGAAAATAGTTAATTGTTGTGTGTGTTGTGGGGGGGGTAGAATATTAATCCCTCACCGCTGATTTAACATGTATGCCACAAGGTGCGGCCGGTGTCTCGCACCATCTTTATTTTTCCCTATCATTGGTTGCCATAATAGCCTGTGTCTTCATCAGACCCAAGGCGCAGGCATCTTGCTCGTTTCGTTACAATGTACCAGTGCTCATTGTATTAATACTTTAATAAATGCCATAAACTGCCATACATATCATTAGTATTGTAGATATGAGGAATGAGTACAACCATCTAGGTTAAAGTAACTCTAAAAGTATAAAAAAAAAAGTATAAAAAATAAATCCCCCCCTTCCCTAACTGATATTAACTTAATAAACAGTAAAAATCACAACACATTGTATTCCGACGCCGCATCTCAAAATATCTGCTCGTATCAAATATAAAAACGTTTTGGATGGTTTGAACCACAATTACTGAAAATACCGCCAAAATATCGAAACGCAACTTTTACATACACACAATTTTACATAAACAATAAAAATGTAATAAAAACTTATCAAAATGTCGCACATGCCCCTGCAAATGGTAGCATGAAGACCGCTCAGCTCATGACTCCCCACACATCCTACCTTACTTACACTCAAGTTAACCAACCTGATATATAGCCTTCCTCCTCCCCTATACAGCCGCCAGCCCCCATGATTACCCACACCTGCCCCCGATATAGGCCGCCTCTTGCCTCCGTATATAGCCACTCCGCTGCCATTGTATAGCCTTCCTCCTGCCCCGGATATTAAATTTAATATAACCAGATCCTTCTGAATGCCCCTTGTATACGCTTCCGCCTGCCCGTACATATAACCAGATCCTTCCCTCCCCGTTAGCCTCCTCCTGCCCCTATAAAGCCTGCCTCCTGCCCTATAAATCCTTCCTCCTCCCGATATGCCGTTAAGCCTCCCTCCGCCCGCTATTAGCCTCCTCTCTGCCCCGCAGTATATAAGCCCTTCCTCCTGCCCCCGTATATAGCCTTCCTCCTGCCCCTGTATATAGCCTTCTCCTGCCCCCTCGTATATAGCCAGCTCCTGCCCCCGATATAGTCCAGCTCCTGCCCCGATATAGCCACCCTGCCCCCAATTAGCCACTCCTCCTGCTCCCCTATATTAGCCAGCTCCGCCCCCAAATAGAGATCCTTGCCCCTTTTGTGCTGAAAAACTGGCTTATACTCTTGATGAGGTTTTAATTTTTAAGATGTATTAAAATTCAATAAAACCTGTATAAATGTGTTTCCCTGTGATCTTACTGAAACCAAGAGTAAAAGTGTAACAAAATTCCTTGGGGGTCCAGTATACTGCATAATTAATGGAGGGGCAGATATAAACTTTTAGAGGAAGCCAGTGTATGAAATTTATTGGGGTGTGGCCCAGTATGTAAAATAGTTCCAGGTGGGGTGAGGGGCCAGTATTAATAATTAAATTAGGGGTCCAGTCTCTAAAATTCATATGGCGCCCCGTATATCAGAAAGGGCCATAAGTCGGTAAATTAATTCATTAAAGGGGGCATATAAATGAAGTCATGGGGGAACCATATTGTGTAATTGGGGGGTGACATAAATTAGGGTACAGTATTACTCAGGTCCGTGTAGTATAGTATATATGCAGGAACACAGAGGTTTAATTGTGGTGGTATATTTGGGGGGCATATTTCTGTTAATCAGGTGACATTATACGATGTGAGTAACTGTGGTATTTTTAGGTGAACAGTGTGGGTATCGCTGCAAAGACATCTGGTGGAAGATTCTTTAGCCATAGGTTACGTCGATTCGGCCCTGAAGTAGAAGAAGTGAAGTCACCTGGAGGTACTAGACGCCACTTCTGCAGTAGCCGTAATGTATACGACTATACCTTCTGTGTGAGACATCGCTAGCTTGTACTGTACATGTCCTGTTATATTCCTAGTGTCTATAGTAGCCACATTGTGGGTGGGTTTATTGTCATCAGTTATTGTTTGGTTTTCAGCGTTTTCTTATTTATCAACTTTGAAAGGTTCCCTGTTGAGCCAAAACATCGCTCTACTTTATTGTACTCTTGCTTACATGGAAATAAGAAGACTACTTGTTTCACCTACATTGAATTTTGGAGTGTTGTGGGGGTATATTAGATATAGTGGGGGCACAGTGTGGTCAGTTGTGGTGTGAGGGTTATATATGATATATGGTGGGGCACAGTGTGTTACAGTTTGTGGTGTGAGGGTATTATGATATATGCGGGGGGGCACAGTGTGTCAGTTGTGGTGTGAGGAGTATATATGATATGATGGGGCAGAGTGAGGTCAGTTGGGTGGGTGAGGAGTAATATATGAATAGGTGGGGGCACGAGTGTGGTCAGTTTTGGTGTGAGGGGTATATCTTATATATGCGGGGGGCACAGTGTGATCAGTTGTGGTGTGATGGGTAATAAATGATAATGTGGGGGACGTGTGGTCATTTGTAGTGTGATGGGTATATATGATATTGTGGGGTACAGTGTGGTCATTGTTTGTGTGTGATGGGTATAATGATATATGTGGGGGCACAGTGTGACAGTTGTGGTGTGAGGGGTATATATGATATATGTGGGGGACCAGTGGTGGTCAGTTGTAGTGTGAGGGTATATATGATATATGTGGGGGCACAGTGTGGTCAGTTATAGTGTGAGGGGTATATATGATATATGTGGGGGGCACATGTGGGTCAGTTGTAGTGTGGGGGTTATAATGATATATGTGGGTACATAACAGTGTGGTCAGTTGTGGTGTGATGGGTATATATGATATAGTGGGGGGCCACAGTGTGATCAGTTGTTGAGGTGAGGTGTATATATGATATATGTGGGGAACAGTGTGGTCATTTGTAGTGTGAGGGTATATACTCTTCCTGCAGTGGAAGATACACACAGAGATGTCACTGTACAGGGATAATAAACACCCAGGTATGGTCATTCTGTACAGGGATAATAACACAGTATGTCACGTACAGTGATAACAACACAGTGAGTCACAGTACAGGAATATACACACAGCGAGTGTCACTGTACAGAGATAATAAACACAATGATGCGCGACTTGTTAAAATTGGCACTATACACAGAGGGCATATGGCAGGAGCTTGTTCGGGTTTTGGGTGTGTTGGGGCCCAGACACTTTTGCTGTATGGGGCCCCGAATTTCCTGATGGCTGCCCTGCCGGTGAATATTGCAGGGACAGAAGTGGAGCAGGTTGGTAGTTACAAATACCTGGCATTGTTTTAGATAAGTTAAACTGGCAGAAGCACATTGAGAAGTTCTGCAGGCGGGCGAATAGTAATGTATTCTTTTTACGTAGATTAAGGTCATTTGATGTCAAAGATAATGATGGACGGTTTCTATCGTGCAGTTGTGATGAGTGCGTTTGCATTTGCAACTGTATTTCTAGTAGAGATTGGCAAAGGTTAGATAAGATCATAAAAAAGGCATCATCGATAGTGGTATAACCTTTGAGAAATGGGAGGAACTGGTACAGTGTTGGAATATTGAGAAAAAGATAAATCAGAGATAATACTGACCACCCAATGTATATTGTAGTTCAGACACCGAGAGTGGTTTAAGTCCCGTTTTTTTCTATAAGGTGCAGGTCTGAGAGTTTTAAGAAACATTCGTTCCAGCGGCTCTTGATTTGTAATACTGTGAGGAAGGCAAACCAATCGAGTGTGTGTCTCGTTGTTTAGATTGTAATTAGGTGTTATGTTATTTTTAGATGGTGTTGTAATGTGTGTTGTTTTTTATCCCAGTCAATGTTGTATTTTGTTATTATACTGCGAATGTGACACTTAAGTTCCCTTTGGATAATAAAATATATTTATTTAGTTATCTATGTAGTTTTATCTCATCTTCTATCCTCATATCTACCTAATTATGTATCTGTGCAGATGACCAAAGGATCTTACTTCTGGTCCAGATATTTCCCTCTTCTAGACGAAATTCAAGAGTGTCTGTCAGCCTATCTTCCTTTTTCTCTTCCTGGTTCCTAAAACTTACATCAACAAAACAGAACTTAATCTTTCCTCCACCTAACACATCGCTCCCACCCTGCCCTAACCGTCACAATTCATGGGCTCCACACTCTCCCTGGTCCCTAAAAGTCCATTGCCTGGAGCCATCTTTGACTCTGCCTTATCCTTATAGCCCCACATCCAAGCCTGTTACTACAACCTGCCGCCTCCATCTCAGGAACAATCTCACTTCCACCCTTCCCATTCAGAGTCTACAAAATTACTAGTCCATACCTTATCATACTCGTTCGTGTTGACTACTGCAACACTCTTCTCTGCGGTCTCCCGCTAATACTTCTATACTGTCCCCTCCATAATCTCTGAACTCTTGAGGCAATACCCCCGACACATAGGGGGTCATTTACTAAGGGCCCGATTCGCGTTTTTCCGACGTGTTATCCGAATATTTATGATTTGCGCCAATTTCCCCTGAATTGCCCCGGGATTTTGGCGCACGGGATCGGATTGTGGCGCATCGGCGCTGGCATGCACGCGGCGGAAATGGGGGGGGGGGCTGCCGAAAGAAAACCAGACGGATCCGGAAAAACTACGCATTTTTTTAAAAAAGTGTCGTGGGACTCACGCTAACCTTCACTCTGGTCGGCTTGGTGAAGTCATGCATCCGGGGAACTTCAGCGCAGCAGCGCACCTGGTGCACTCGGAGGCACTCCTAGTGAATCCTGGCTGACTCGAATCCACCGCATAAACGCGCCGCTGGATCGCGAAGGCACGGGTAAGTAAATCGGCCCCATAATCTCGTTCCTCACAGGACTTTCACTTCACTCTATTACTGTTCTTCTCACAACGCATCCAGACCTCTCCCGTGCATCTCCCTACCTGCAAGCTCTCTACCCAAATATGTCGACTGTTCTCCCCTTTCCAACCTTCAAGAAGTAACCTGAAAACCCACCTATCTCTATTACCCTCACGTGCGGGTTCTCCTCCTACTTGTCCTGAACACTGTAGTTTGTATTTTTTCTTGCACTGTTTTTGTCTTAATGTAATGTTGTGAACCCCGACTGATTGTACAGCACCATGGAATTAGTGGTGCTCTATAAATAAAATATAATTAAAAAAATATCTATATATAATCTACTTATATTTATGCATCTATAAATCATCATCTATTATAAATCTATTTCATATTTATCTTCTATCATCCATCTCCTATAGTTCTCCTCCACCACTATTACAGATTGCCTTACTATACTGACTGCGTGTAATCTACAAAGTGGTTATTATTGTGGAGGACTACAGGAGCCTCTTACTGACTGTGATTGTTCATAAAATAGTTTTATCTTGGGGCCCCACTTATAGTTTTCCCCAGGGCCCCACTGTCTAAATCCGGCCCTGGGTGGACCAAAAGAACTATGTTTACACCACTACCCACAATTCCAATGTGTAAAGAAGAGTGTGTCTACAAGATATTACTTAAAATTATTACTTTTAGTTATTTCTTAAAGTTATTTCTTAGTTTATTACATATGTGTTTTTTTCTTTTTTGCAGAGTGGAATCTGTTGTATGTTGCTTTTTTTCCAAGTTATAATTACTGGTACCTAATTATAAACGATTGTATGGACTGGATTTTATAATAAATGTTCTCAAATTAGAACTATAGCATTCAAAGGGTGGGCGTTTCAAAGGGGACTGATTTCTATTTTTCGGACTGCTTTTATTATTCAAATATAGATACTGGGCAGTGTGATTTTAGAGCAGAGTCTGTCTCTGACAGACAAACAAAAATATGACACCTTTAGAAATTTATTTAAACAAATATAGCCAGCTACAATGACTTTTCTGTGCTTCTTTGCCCTTTACCTCATTGCGTAGAACTTTGGCACTAAGAAAGGAGAAGATAAAACAGCATCCAAGAGAAGTGACCCATAGGGGACCCATGGATCCTCAGAGCAAGAACGGGCTATCACTGTGTGCTAGGTGACAGAAAGTGCCGTTCTGTGAGAAGCAGACTTCACTTTTGGAATAGTTTTGGCAATGCCTGACCCTTTGCAAGTTGTTTTGCCATCCATTGTGTATAAATTAAAGTTTTCTCCTAAACAAATTGTACAGGCCAAATAGATTAACTTTGAACTAGAGTCAAGGTAATGATGACATGAGAATGCCCTAAAAGAGGCTAATGATTTATTTCCATGTGTTTTGTACATTACCGCACACACAAAGTTGATGCTTGAAATTGCAAATGCACTGGATCCATCCAGGTAACAAAGCCAACTAGTGATGAGGTCACAGTTCTGGCACTGTGCATACAATTAGAATTGGCTGTTGTAGTAGTTTACTGAAACCAAACTGTTCAGAACTTATGTAAAAGGTTCAGTGAAACATGGAGGGTTAAATTAAACCCGCAATAGAGTTCTGTGCACAAACATAGTAAAATTTGCCGCCAAGTGTGGTTGTTTTTTCTTTAACATTTCCAGTTACTGGCAAAAAGGAAAAGGATATAAGTTATAGGATAGAGTCAGAGCTTAGTGAAAGGTATAGTCATATAACAAAAATAATAAAAAATGTCACTTAGAGAAGTCTTAAAAGTAAAAAATGAGGGTTCAGCAGGTCAGCACTAGTAAAGGGTCCGTAGGTTTTCATTGTAGGCTACAACAGTTTACAATGCAGAGAATGTGGTCCTGAAGTGTCCTGCTTCTGCTTGGTGATTAACAAGTTTGAAGGGCTACACTGTGAAACAAACAAGGATTCAAAGGTGTAAGCGTTCTTATTAGAGCTGATATCTTTTTTAAATATTTTAAACATTTTGGGATTTTTAACTCTTGACTAATAAAGAACGACTAATGCTGGGAGTCAACTTACAGTAAATAGAAACTTACAACAAATTGGGGCCATTTACTTATCTGGTCCGGAGGATCCCGAAAGTGCATTGTCTGACGACAATGCACTGTGCCGTGATTCAAGAAGATTGTGCGTCATATATCCTGCATGTGTTGTTACCGATCTCAGATCCACCAGAGTTCACCATCTTCCTCCCGTGCATGTAAGTGCATGGCTTGCGACACAATTTTAAGTTAAATCCTGCGTTTGTCCGAATCCGTCGGACGTCCGCCAGTCCACCCTCCCGATTGTGTCACATGTAAGCGGCGTGATGCGACTAAATCCGATCGGTGCGACCAATCGCCTACTAAATACCTGTCCCAATTGCCCAATTCCAAAAATGTCAAAAACCACCAACAGAATATGCGGCTGCGGGACCCTTAGTAAACAATGCCCAATATCTTTAATGCCTACCGACATGGGACGTAATACTACGTCACATGCCGTGTGCGGGTGCATGGGCCCCCCATCTTTCCGAGGTCAGTCGCTACCTGTGACCTCATCGTGTGGCAGTATCCATTTCCATGGCAGCCTTGTGTCTTCTGAAGACCTGATGCTGCTCAGGTTAACCTATTCATTACAAGTGCATTTGGTAAAGAGTGAGGAGTAAAATCCCATATACTACCATACTGTATGGCGGTATTGAGAGGATCATACAACAACCGAGGGTTAAAGTACCCTAGGAGTCTGAAAAATATAAAATAAAAATAAAAAAAAAGTTTTAAAAAAATTATAATCAAAAAAACCTAAAAAAACTCAAATCACCCCACTTTCCCTAACTTGAATAAATAAACATAAACATCATAAACATAGAGTATCGACATGTTCAAAATGTGCCCGATCTAATCAAAAATAATATATATAATCACTGCGTTTAACCCTGTAAACGGAAAATCGACCCAAACTCGAAATGCCACTTTTTTGCATTTAAAAACAATTCTATAAAAAGTGATCGAAAGGTCGTACAGTCCTAAAAATGATAACCTTGTAAACATCATTAAAAGCCGCAAAAAAAACGACACTTCCCAAAGCTCCTTACACCAAAGTATAAAAAAGTTATTAGCGTATTTATAATGTATGAAAACATTATAAAACCTAACAAATTGGTATCCCCGTAATCGACCGACCCAAAGAAATCACAGTGACATGTCATTTGGGGCGTACAGTAAAATCCATAAATTCCAAGCCCACAAGAATACGGCACAAATGCGTTTTTTACCAATTTCACTGCATTTGGAATTTTTTTCCTGCTTCCCAGTACACGGCATGGAATATTAAATACCATTATTTTGAAGTGTAATTTGTTACGCAGAAAATAAACCATATCACAGCTCTGTACATGGAAAAATAAAAAAATATTAGTTTTTGAAGGTGGGGAGTGAAAAATGAAAACGAAAAAGGGCTGCGGCGGGAAGGGGTTAAAGAACAAAAAAATCAGCTCATCCATAGACAATACAATGCAAATGTGTGTTCCACTGAGGCAGAGGGGAGAAAAGATGTTGAGAAAGGACACAACATGCACAACAAGTCTTCAACATGCAGCAATAGTAGAAAAATAAAAATTGGTCTCTCCAGCACTCAAAGAATGAAGTTAAAACATCTTAGGTTTATTGAATCCATTAAAACATGGCATAAATATGCACGATAGATTTAAAAAAAATACCAATGCATTTTGAACGGTTAAAGATAGTTCTTAATTATGGTTTAGATTAAGAATAGAGATGAGCGAGTATACTCGTCCGAGCTTGATGCTCGTTCGAGTATTAAGGTACTCGAAACGGCTCGTTGCTCGGACGAGTATTTCCCCTGCTCGAGATCGAGCATTTAATTAAAAAACACAGTGAAGATAGAATAAACACAGTTGACACAGGATCATTGAAGGAAACGACCATGAAGAACACAGGGAGAATCGATTACCGATGTTGCCACATCGCTTACTTGTCGTTAAAGAATACACGCGGACGGGAGACCATCGCACACCAGGAGCCAGCGGGCGCAGCAGAGAACTATCGCAGGCGTCAGCAGAGACCCATCGAGTGGTGCACACGTATGGATAATAGCAAGCACCTTAGATTGCGTGAAACAGGGAAATCAGAACAAAAGATAGAGCTAATCAGGCGAGAATTTCACTAATAGAAGGACTTAAAGGGACAAGGCCCAAGAAGGAAAGAGAACAAAAAAAAAACGAAAAGAAGGGTTGCCGAGAAGAGACCTAGCGAAATTTACCAACACGACAAATCAAGGGGCGTTGGCCACAGAAGGTGATCTTAAGAGGGAGGGGTCGAAAAGGGTCATAACCCACGAGAAATAGGCAACGAAAAGTGAGAAAAAAAAGGAAAGCGACGGGATGCGGCAACCAAACAAAAGAGTTCAGACGTTAGGGAGAACGAAAGTCTAATGAACGCGAGAGGAGGAAAAGCTTAGTGTGCCGCACTCCCCTCACCCCTCGGTCGCATCAGGAGACATCGGGCAGCTAGCAGGGAGACATCTCTCGCGCATTGCACGGAGACATCGCTCGCAGGCAGGGGGACATCTGCGCTCAACAGGAGACATCCCGCCGCAGCAATGAGACTTGCGCGCAACAGAACACATCGGCACCAGGGAGACATCGGGGCAGCAGGGAACATCGGGAGACTTCATGGAATAAAGGAGCGGATCTCCGAACAGCGTATCTCCCCCCCCCCCCCCCTCTCCCGACAAGTAAGCAGATTTCCGAACATCTTTAATACATTCTATCACTGTGTTTGTTCACTTAAATGACCGATTTCACTGTTTTTTATCTATTCTTTCACTGTTCTTCTTCACATCTGCAACTTTCGGAGATAATATAATCCGCGCGAACAGTTAAGAATAATTGCAATGAGTTGCATACTCTCTAACTTTCAGAATACATTATTTTTTTAAGTAATAACACATTTTTATGCCCGACTCTCTGTCCCTTTAAAAATGCTCTACGAGGCTCCATGTGACTTCAATGGGCTCTATTCGAGCCGAGCACTCGAGCATCTTGTCAATGACAGTTCGGTCTCGACTATACGACACCCGGCGCATTTTAGTGCTCGCTCATCTTCTAATTAAGACAGAAGAATTTTTGGACTACTCGAAACCAAACCAAAAAACCCGCAATACACTTAAACCCTAGATCAGTCCACAGATGATTCCTGTTGTTACCATCCCCAACGCTAACTAGAGATGAGCGCAGCACTAACAATGGCGCGTTACTCGTATTCGAGACGAACTTTTCCCGATGCTCGAGTGGCTCGCATCTCGAATCCGGCCCCATTGAAGTCATGGGAGACTAGCAGGTTTTCAAGGGACCAAGGCTCTGGCACAGGATGAAGCTTGCCAAACACGCTGGAAACCTCAGAAAGGAATGTAAACACCACGTATATGGGACAGAAACACAGGGGCAGCATGCATGGATGCCTCTGAGGCTTCTTAAACGCACCATTATGCCAAAATTCATGGCGCACGCATGGCCATGACAGAGTGACAGAATGAGCTAGATGGCATCAAAACATTACCAATAATTGACCTGACCGCTATAGGCAGGACGGCATGTCAGAGCACGGCCAGCACGGCAAGGCTAGAGAGGCGGCATGGCGACATACCCTAAATGACTCAGGCTCACAAACAATGGTTGGCAGAGTAGGAAACTCAAAGAGGAGTGAGCAAGAAGTCGCTGAAATTATTTCCTCTGTGAACAAAGGGTTGACGAGTAAGATTTATTCCGACTAACACAGCATGGGTGGCGAAAGAAATAGTGACAAGTTCCATAACGTCTGGTGAAACAAAACACCCGAAAATGAGCCTACACAGCCGTTGATAAGGGACGACATTTGGAGGCGCCATGTAGAGGACTTTCCATGATTAAGAGCGACAGTAATGGGGCACCATATTCGCGCTTCTATTATTGCAACTGCGGGTCTCCAATCATGAGGCTGCGACAGACGCGCCGAGTTCCCCTATGGTTGTGGTATAAACACCTGAAATTCTATTTTGCGATAAGGGGGACCCATGCACGAGGCAGTGAACTAGTAGTTAGATTAAGGTCTGCAGTGAAAGCTATGTTAAGTTGGATCTTCGGGATGAGCGGCAGCGCCGACTGCAGGCGACTTCGCCAATCCAAGCCCCTTCTCTAGGCTACTCCCACAAGCACTTCTAAACCTTTTTTATAAGATCAAGTGAGTATCGATTCGTTATATTTGGGATAACTGGCGGGTGAGGGGAATTGTAAGCAAGAAGCGCTGACCTATATCCGTAAATGGTTAAGTTTGGCAGTATAGGTTTGTGACATACACCAGGGTTGCGACAAAGTTAACAAGTTTATGTGGAAATGCCCCTGTAATAGCTCATGGGCGGTGTGCTTTTATCGCCGAGGCTCAGCAGGTTGAGCACTCTCCTCTGTCGGCTTACAGACGCACTGCGCTGTGAGCCATGACAACGGACTGATGGCGCCATGCCCACTGATGGGGAATTCGGAGGAGGGAGCGTTGAGGAGGGGTGAGAAGGAGGAGGAGTATAGTAGTTGGCCTTTGAGACTGGACCGATGTAGGACCCCGCAATCCTCGGCTCGGCATTATGAACCAGCCCCAGGGTCAGATCTCGGTCCCAGCCTCCACCAAGTTAAGTGTATTGCGTTTCTTATAAGTTGGGGATATGTCGGGTGAGGGAATGTAAACTATGCCAAGATGCCTGAATAATATCGGTAATGTTAAAAGTTTTGTGCATATGTTTTGTGGATTACAACAGCAGGCTGCGACACGTTACACGTTTGATGTGTTAATGCCCTGTAATAGCTCTTGTGCCCCTGTAATAGGCCTTTATAAAATCCGCCGAGGCTCACGAGTATGAGCCCCCGCCGCTTGTCGCTAGGCGACGGCACTGCTGCTTGCCTAGAGCTACCGCTGATGGCGCCATCCCACGGATGGTACTTCGAGGTGAGGATAGTGTGGAGGAGGGGTGGGAGTAGGACGAGTTCGTAGCGGCCTTTGAACCTGTCCCGAGGTAGGCCCCGCACTCCTCGGCATCGGTCAGTATATGTGCCAGCCCTCAAGGTCAGACTCGGCCCCGGCATCCCCAAGTTAAGTGTATAGCGGTCTTATAAGTTTGGTATATTGGCGGGTTGAGATGGTAACAGATCGCAAGAACAAGGAATAATAGCGGTTAATCATGAAGTTTGCCATTATTTGTGAATAACTCATGCAAGTGGCGACAAGGTTAACAACTTTGATTGACTCCCTGAAACAACCCAAATTTCTGCCTGACACACTCGGTTTCATAAGGGACGATGTATGAAGCAGCTATATGTGACGGACTTTATTGGAGGTAGGCACTGGAGACAACGTGTGGAGCTACTATTGAGACAATTTAATTTGATAGTGCCCAGGTCCTAAAAAGTTTTCAAACCAAGAGCAGTTGGGTTGGCCCTCGCAGAAAAATTGAAATAGATTGAGTGCCTGTATGGGGCAGTCCAAAAAATGTTTTTCAAACCATAGGACAGTCGGTGGCCCTCAGAAAAATGAAATAGATTGAGTGCCTGGATGTTCTGCGCCCCAAAAAGTGTTCAAACCAGAGGAGCAGGTAGGTGGCCGCTCCAGAAAATGAACTAGATTGAGTGCCGTATGTGGCAGTCCAAAAAAGTTTTCAAAACCAAAGGAAGCAGGTAGTGGCCCTCCAGAAAATTGAAGAAGATTGTGCTGTCATGTGGCAGTCCAAAATTGTTTCCAACAGAGGACCGGGTAGGTTGCCCTCCAGAAAAATTAAATGGCATAGAGTACTAAATAGTACTATAGCTAGAGCAGTGGGCCCTGTCACAAAATAGCCATTTCCTCTCTTTAGTGTACACCGAGGAGGAAAGGAGAAAATGAGGAGGAGGAAGTGCATAAGGGATTCGTTGAGCTTCCTTCACCTGGTGGAGATGGAAATTATGAAATCGGCTTTCTTCATCGTAATAAGCGTCACCGTGTCACGCTGTCATGACAGCTTGTACACGCTTATCGGTGATGATGCCGCCAGCGGCACTGGAAACCCGCGCGGATCACCACGCTAGCGCAGGCAGGCAAAACCTCAAGGGCGACAGCGCCAGTTCGTGGACCACAATGTCCAGCTTTAGAACCCAGTAGATTGTCAGGGAGCTGTGTGGATCATTTAGGACGACTGGTAGTCACTACGTACTCCCGCCCATCTTGCTGTAAAGATCAGCCCGACTCTACCAGACTGGGGACAGAAGGGTGCAGTGTCTGGCTGGAGTACATAACGCTGGCAAAGCCTTGTAAAGCGTCCCCTTGCCAGCTAGCACAAGCTGCTGCTCGTCTACTCTCCCTCGCTACTGTCCCCAGAACGCGCACTCGGCTTGCCGCTAGCGCTGTCAGAAGGGAAGATACTGTTTTCAGCTTGGCACCAGGGCCTGCTGGTATTCATACAGTCTCACACTCCTTTTTCCTCTCCGGGATAGAGTGGAAAATTTGTGATTGACATGTGGGTCCAGGAGAGTTGAATCCCAGGTCATTGCTTGCTGGAATAAAGCTTTGAAACGCCAGGGTCACGGGATAGCACCTCGCATGAATCTTGCCGATATCGCCAGTAGTACCAGCCGCGCGATATGCACTCCCTCACTGGCCTACTGTCCATTTCGCTCGCCTCTCCACTCCGGCCCTCCAACTCCTCTTCTTCTGCCCCATAACGCATTGCAACACGCGAACATGAGGACTGAACAATGGTCCCGATCTTTGTGTCTCGCACAACATTGCTCCCCTCTTCCTCCTCATCCTCCTGCCCCTCCTCCATATGCGTAGATAAAGCGTGACCTAGAGTGCCTTTGTCGGCTATCAACATGGAATCGTCTTCCCCGGTCTCTTGTGACGAGCGCAAAGCTTCCGCCTGTCTGCGGTACCAGAGAGTTTCTCAAATGGCCAAGCAGGGGTGGTTGAGGCCTGATGATGGCGGCTGCCATGACCATCTTTACTCCTCAAAAGTTACTGCAGCACCTGACAGATATCAGACATCCCGTCCACTCCTCATGGTACTTGAGGAAGCACTGGACCTGACTACCAGTTCTGGTGGTAAGTTGACACTGGCATCTACAATCGCATCTGCGCTTGCTGGTACACTCTGGATAACATGGTTTATGTTGAATTCCCAGCTTGGCAACGTCGCACAACATTCGGTGAGCGGCATTTAGGAGGCGGTCTCTGGCGCTTCCACTGACACTGCAGCATGTTGCTGGACTTCGCTGAAAATGCGTCACAGATGCGGCGAATCCTTGCGTGAGCAAATCATACAGATTGGGGTATGCTCTTGAGGAAACGCTGAACATCATATTTAATCACATGCCATGCCATGGCCATGTGGCCGTCTTCCGTGTTTGCAGAGGCCGCCACCAGGTTACGGGGCCGTTGTCACACACAACCTACCATGCCTGGCTTCGGTTCGCGGTGCGCTCAGCCACAGTAGGCTAGGCGCCGTGATGCCCTTAAGTAGTTGTCTGGTCGGAGTAGCCCTTTTATCGCCTATGCTCCATACAGTTTGGGGGGGGGCGGGTGAGACACCAGCCTCTGTCGCTTAGCGACGGGCACTGCTGCTAGTGCCTAGAGCCGAAGCGCTGATGCGCCATGCCCACGGATGGTAGTGTCGGAGGAGGAGGTGGAGGAGGGGTGGGATAGGAGGAGAATGCATAGTAAAGGCTGACAAACCTGCCCGAGTATCCCCGCAATCCTCGGCGTCGGCAGTCATCGACCAGCCTCGGGTCAACCTCGTCCAGCCTCCACCTAAGTTAACGCCATGTGCCGTACAGCGAATATATATTGGCACATCGGGAAAAGTAGTGGCGAGCTGGGGACCGAATACTCTAGGGGGCGTCGCCGCCATGAGGTTGCGAAAGACCTCGGTCTCATCTATACCAGCCTTAGGCAGCATCTCCAGGCTACGCAATCTAGGAGATGTGGACATTGGTAGGGCTTGGCGTGCGGAGTGGGTTTCCCTCTATTTCTTTTTCCTTCCCCGCTCCAGCGTCTGGGGGTATGGGAGAGCTGAACGACGTCCTGGTGGATGCTGTGGAGGATCGTGGAGGCTAGACCGATAGGTTTTTTGGGGCCACAGGGTCGAGCTGGGCAGGGGATACTATCAGCTGACACCGGGGAAGAGTCAGTGGTGTGCACTGGCCGGAGGTGAACGGGCTATGGTGCCATTGGTGGGGTATTTATCATCATATCCTTCCCGCATACTGGTGTTAGTTAAGCTAGTGTGTGGAGCCTGCCTGATCCTGGTTTGGCAAAGGTTGCACACCACAGTCCGCGGTCATCCGGTGTTGCCTTAAAAAGAACCTTCCAGACTTCTAAAAGCTAGTCTAGCCCTCGACAACGGGTAGCTTGCACTACGGCAACATTTGGCGCTGATGCACCATCTCTGGCCCTCGCCTCGCCGTCTGGCCCCACCAATCTCTTTCAACCTGTTCTGTGCTGTAACTCGCGCCGTCTCAGAAGCACTGTGGGCACCCCCTATCACCCAGCTTGGGTCTGCCCTCATCATCCTCCGATCCCCAGGCTGCCCCGCCCTGCGACTTCCTGCAACTGACAACACCTCCAACCACTGTCTGACAACCGTGCTCTCATCGTCGGCCCTCTTTACAACCTATCTTTCCACTACGTCAAAGAAGTCATCATCCCCACAGCTAGCGATCTGTGAAAACCCTGGGCATCGGAAATTGCTCAGCACACCGGACAGTGTTTTGTGACTTCTGGGAGAGGGTCAGAAAACAGTTCCTCAGAGTAGGCCGGTTCAAATTCCAAGTTTCCTGGAGGGGGCAGACTGGGGGGATAGGCTGAGGTGTGCAGGAAGCTGGAGGTGCCCGATTTCTGTGACAAGGGTGGACTGCGGGGGAAGAACTGACTGGCGGATAAGTCTCGACCTCTGCGATCTTGTCGGCAATCTCACGACATCACCTTTCGCACTGTTCTGGCCTCAACAGTGCTGCACCAAGTCCCAGTACTTCAGTACCCACGCCCAGAGGACACACGGCCCCTCTGACCCCCTTGCAGTATTGGACGCCACGTCCCCGCTCGCCTCATACCCTCGCTGACCCGGCCTCGGGTTGACATTTTGAAATGAAAGTTATTAAACTTACTTTTTATTGTTTACTTTTTTGTTTTGTGTTTTTTTTTTTGTTTTTTTTGTGTTGTTTTTTCAGTTTTTCCGTTTAAACCAAACGCATGCTATCTTTGCTTGGATCATTTTCCTAGCAAGTCATGAACGCACCCTCGCTTAGGCCGTGACGATGACCGGAGTTATGAATGTATAAAATAGAACGTAAACATAAAAAGTACATGCGCAGACTGTGCTAATGAGGAATCCTACCCTAATAAATGTGGCCACTTCGGTCTTGTGAGGATATGTGCCGTCCTAGCGCTAAACACATCGGCGCAAGGGCTCTCATGCAAATTCCTCACAATATGGGAGTAGATGCACTACAGCAAGGGCCAGCCACCCACAGAGTCAACCAGAATAGAAATAGTATATAACGTATTGTAGGCTAAGTAAGGCCGTTTGGATCTCCTATGGCTATTTTTCTAGCCAAGTATGAAAGCACACTGCTATGTGCCAAGGAGATGACGCTGGAATTATGAAAAAATAATACGTTTAAGAATAACAAGTAATTGGCAGACTGTGCCTAATTGAAATCCAATCAAGATAATTTGTCCCACTTCGGTCTTTGCGATGCATTGGGTCACTAAGCGACTAAACACAACGGTCGTCAATCTCACTGCAAATTCCTCACAATAGGTTAGTAGATGCACTACAGCAAGGCAGCCACCAAGCAGTATCACAGAAATAAATTATAACGCTATTGTAGGCCTACGTAAGCCGTTGGTCTTCTCCTATGGCTATTTTCTAGCACTAGGAAAGCACACTGCATGCCAGATGAGAATGACGCGAGTTGATGAAAAAATATAACGTAAATAAAAGTAAATGGCAGACTGTGCCAATTGAAATTCCTCCACCCCTAATTAACATTGTCCACTTGGTCTTGCGATGGATATGGGCGTCACTAAAGCGCTAAACACAACGTCGCAAGTCTCACACTGCAAATTCCTCACCAGATGTATTAATGCACTACAGCAAGGCCAGCCACCAGCAGTCACCCAGAAATAAAATAATAACGCTATTGTAGGCCTAAGTAGCCGTTTGGATTCTCCTTGGCTATTTCTACCAAGTATGAAAGCCACTGCTATGCCAGATGGGCGACTTACGCTGAGTTATCAAAAAATAAACTTAAAATAAAAAAGAAACTGGCACAACTGCCTAATTGAATCAAACCCCTAATATTGTCCCACTTTGGGTGTTTGAGGTGGATTTGTGGTCACTACGAGCAAACACACGACGTAGCAAGTCCCCCTGCAAATGTCCTCACAATGGTACTAGCTCCAAATAAAAAAAAAAAATGTATACTTTTGTAGCCCTGAAAGGCTGTTGGGTTCTTGTTGAATCACCTCCTGCCTAACACTATTCTAATGGAACAGCCTAACGCTTTCCTACCTGACCACAGCAGCTCCTCCCAGCGGCTCCAGACACAGAATGATCCGAGCAGCGCAGGCAGGGGCTAGTACATTCCAGGGTTCACCGTTCGGCCAGCCAACATCACTGCTATCGATGGTGTAGGGTACACGTCGGAGCTGGGGTGAGAGTGCAGGAGTCTCTTGGTCTTGTGATTGAGCTCTGTTTCTTGGTCCCCAAAAAAAACGTGCGGGAAGATGCCATTTTCAGCCGCGAGCGGCGAAGTATTCGTCTGAGCCAATACGATCAGGTTTCGAGTACGCTAATGCTCGAACGAGCATCAAGCTCGGACGAGTATGTTCGCTCATCTCTACCAGCTACATAATCATAAGTGAACAGCATGTTTTCATTGTGAAGAGCCGTATGTTATTAGGTTACCACACAATGTAGGGTACATTTTTAGTGGACAGCTTTATTTGAAATCCATCCATCAATTCAATACCTTGATTTTACATGTGAAAAATAATGAATTATCTTTCACTGTGGGGAATCTCATCAAGATTGTATATTCCTCTACAATTTAATTTTTTTTATGTGAAACTGTCACATAATCGATTACTATATATTGAGTTGAGTTGGTTTTGATATATTATTATGGAGTACTTGCTTTTTGTCCTGGCTCATTACATGGTCTGTCAGTTTTGGTAAGAAAACGTGGACATGAATGTGCAGCGGCAACCACATGAGGAGTACAAAGACAGGTGTGTTGTGCCTACAGTCTATGGCAGTGATGGCGAACCTTTTAGTGAATGAGTGCCCAAACTACAACCAAGACCTACTTATTTATCGCAAAGTGCCAACACAGAAATTTAATTTGTGATTTATACTCCCTTCTCTGTCACAGCTTTCATTGATATCAGCCTCCTAAGGACACTAATAAAGCAGAAATTAGAAGAAATTTGGATGATCATTGCAGCTTCCCTCCAGGATCCCATAAACGGGAAGAATTGTCAGGGCCAGAGCAGGAGTTACAATGATAATCCAGATCTGTCCACACCTTCCCACTCCTCCAGTAGTCCCAGGTAGCGCTTCCACGTTAAAATAGCTTTGTGACAGGAAGTGCTGGGCTGTCTGGGATTGTAGGAAGATACCTGGAGTCCTCTCTGGTGACGGCCCGGGTGCCCACAGAAAAAGCTCCCAGTGCCACCTCTGGCACCTGTGCCATAGGTTCGCCACCACTGGTCTATGGTTTGGGGTTGCACTTCTGTACTTCTGGTTATTGGGAGTTACAATTAATTGAGGGGACCATGAATGACAACCTATGTAGCATTGTGAAGCAGTGTATGATCCCCTCTCTTCAGAAATTGAGCTGCAGGGCAGTTTTCCAGCATGATAACATCCCTAAACACACCTCCGTAACTCTCACATCCTTGCTAAAGAAACTCTCCTGAGTTGCATTACATGTAGTGCCAACCTGAATGAATTATATTACTGTATATACATACATTCCCCCTGAATTAACTTTAATATATTCATGGTCCCTTATACACAGTGAATTAATTATACTGTACACAGCATCCCTAAGAATTAATTATGCTTCATACAGTGCCCAACCTTAGTTAATTATATTATATACAGAGATATATATACAGGATGACACACAGGGCTCACCCAGAATTTATTATATTATGTACAGCCTCACCATGGTAGCAGTCATAGCACCTGCCATAGAGATGAAGGGGTCTGTAGTCCAAAGCAGTGGGGCACACGATAGTGTAGTGAGTAGAGGATATGTAGCACTACTGTATGCATATCTTCCTCAACAGGCTTCTTTTCCTCTTCTTCCGGTAACATCTGTTACAGTGCCTGTACATGATGCAGCTGTGAATATCAATACATGTGATTAGTCTGCACCTGTACTCACTGTTGTCTACTGAACAGGTGAAGTAATTCTTATACATCTACAACTGATGGAACTCACAGTATATAGGCAACCACAGGACACAGATATACAGTGATGAGCATTTCATCCTGTAACGTTCAAGCTTATGTGGTGGGTAGTCATTAACAATATTAAAAAGGAGGACACAATACCGACCCTTGTGAAACCCCAATGTTTTCAACATAATGCTGATTGCTAACCCAAATACAGATTTTCCAATGGTCCCAGCATTCTCATTATGGAACAACCTTTTACATGGTACAGTACCAAATGCCTTGGAAAAACTAAGATGCACAACATCCACGGCCTCCCTCAGGTCCAGTTTAGGACTTACTTACTCATAGAAGCCAATCCGACTATTCTGACACAACCGATTAAACCCACACTCATGCTGGGTTATAAGGTTATGTACATTGAGATACTCCAGTATATCATCTCTAAGAAATCAGTTGAAATGAGTTGAAACCCACAGGTCTATAGGTTTCATGATTATTGGCCCCACATTTGCTATGTGTCAGTCCTATGGGACATACCCTATCATTGAAGCGCATGGCACAATGATGTAACCAGATTACACCTGACAACCTCAGCCACACACAGCAGGACCACTACATTTTGAAGTTGGATATTATTAATTTTTTTAATGTCAAAGGGGAGTAAGGACACATTGAATGATTTATAATTCTTAAATTGTAAGATAACTTTTGTTAGTTAGCTTTTGGTTTTTAGTAGTAATAGCTTCATTTTAGTCGCTATTAAGTCTTAAATATAATCATATTATTTTTACAACTTTCATGGAAATATGATAGGTTCTTCATTATAGGCTACAAGCTTTCTACCTAGTCTTACATATCCAAATTATGTAACCAGAACAATATAATCATGACATCAGCATGTCATTGGCCTTACTACTCCTCTTGGCAGATTATTGTAGATGAGGAATGATATCATAGAAGGAAATTTTTCTACAATTCTATAGCCCTGTGTCTCTCTCCCATCTGGTAAGTGAGTGGTTAAAATGGTTTGCCAGAGACAAATCAGTGTTTATTACAGACCAAAGGCCAGGTCAGTGTAATAAAATGAAAATGCCAGGAGCCAAGTGAATCTGAGCCAGAACTCTGTCGTACGACTTTTACTGGAAACCATCCCAGGATTTTTATATTTCTGATTGGCTCTGTGGGCTTAAAGATAAAGGAGGTGGTGTGATTAAATGTTATAACTTACAAGGGGTCAAAAGACGATCATTAACTTCTGGAAGCCTGAAATAAGCAAAAATCTTAAGCTTCATTATGACCTGGAAAACTGGTAACAGAGAAATTCCTCCCCATTCATATCCCTATTCTGGTCCATGCTGATTACAACAGTTACATTACTTTCAATAGTAGGATGTGACATAGTAATCATTGCTGAGTACAGATATAAGGACAGATTTGTCAGCAGGAAAACCGCTGAATAGATGTTTTGTAGTTCACAAGGGGCAGTATTACTGTATTATAGTACCTTATTTGTTGTATTTTGAACATAAGGGACAAAAGTGTCATAGCCTATGTACAGAAAAGCAGCACATTGTGAACGCATCCCAGTCAAATGGATGGGTACAAAGTATTGCGAGAACTGGCTGTGGCGTCTCCGGACCACAAGGTCGGAAACGTCTGAAAGACCCCTGTAACTGTTAGGATCAGTGGATCCTCTGGACCACCGCGGGAGATGTAACTAGCCAACACCCGGAACCGGAGCCTAGCGGCACCTGGTATTCACCAGAGCCCGCCGCAAAGCGGGTTGGACTTGCTGCGGCAGGATACCACTAGGTCGTTCCCAGGTGTGACTAGCCCACGGTGGCAGCCGAGGTCGAGGTACCTTAGCGGAAGACAAACTCGTAGTCAGGTCCAGGCACAGGGTCAGGGCAGGCGGCAGAGATGCAACGTCAGGTCCAAGTCCGGGGTCAGCAACAGGAGGTCCAGGCAGGTGGGAACGGGAACACAGGCACACGGAAAACAGCAACACGGAGGAACTCAGGTAACACAGGACTCAGGAGCGGGAACACACAGGAATACACAGGAACGCAGGAATACACTGGAACGCAGGAATACACAGGAACGCAGGAATACTCGCTTGGAAGCTTTCTCTAAGGCTATGAGGCACAAAGATCCGGCAAGGAACACAGGAAGAGGCAGGATTCTTAAAGGTGAGGTGTTCAGCCAGTGCACCAATTAGCGGTGCGCTGGCCCTTTAAATTTTCGGCCGGAGCCGCGCGCGCGCGCCCTAGGAGGCGGGGACGCGCACGCACGGCAGTCCGAGGAAGTGCAGGAGCCGGGAGAGGTAAGAGACATCGGGCAGCAGCGGGGGCACATGAAGGAGCACGGATGCGCCCGCGATCCGTGACAGGGATCGCGGGAGCACCCGTGACAGTACCCCCCCCCCCCTTCGGCCTCCCTCTCTTCTTGGGCCTGAGAAAACGTTGGAGCAGGCTCTTGTCCAGGATGTTATCCTCTGGCTCCCAGGATCTCTCCTCAGGACCAAATCCTTTCCAGTCTACCAGAAACAACCGCCTACCTCTCACAGTCTTAGTATCCAGGATCTCTTTCACCTCGAAGACATCGGTGGAATCAGCTTGTGGTACCGGAGGAGGAGTAATTTGTCGGTTGAAGCGGTTGAAGATGACTGGCTTAAGAGAGGAACCTGGAAGAAGAATTAGGAGAGGCGCAGTGCTGGGAGGAGAGAGCAAACTGGTAAGCCACCGGGTGATCGGGGACTGAGAATTTCAAATGACTCCAAAGAACCGAGGTCCGGTCCATTTAAGCTCGGGATCTTCAAGCCGAACATTACTTGTGGAGGACAGCACTGAACATTGTCACCAGAGCCTAAAAACAGGGAATGGGGTCGGCGTCTTTTGGTCTGCTTGACGCTGTCTGGCGTAGCTCTGTGAGCAAGTGGGTGGGACTCGCTCCCAGATGGCATTTCAGACTCACGTACCAGGTCCTCCACAGCAGAGAACATCTGCAGACTGTAGGGAACGGGAAGAGGAGGAAGCGAGGATTGCAAGTCCGATAGATAATAATGAAAAGAAGGAGCAGAACCGGCAGAACGTGGAGATAGTCCATGGGAAGTGTAAAGAGAACTCCGCCTGAGTTAGAAGAGATGCCAGTCGTATGAAGGGCAGTAGACGAAGTGCGGAAGGATATGCAACCTAAATGTCTGATTCACCCTCTCCATTGGCCGTTTTTGTCTGGTGATATGCATGAAGAAAAGTCAAGTTCACCTGCAAACTGGTTTGCACAAAGAATACTCACGAAATTGGGAACACAAACGTGAGAACTCCTCGATCGGAGAAGATGTGCTGGGAGGGGAGACCAGAAGCCGGAGAAAAATATGCTGGAAGTAGAGGCTAGCGAGACGTGGCGAAGGACAGGAAATCCCTGGTAGAGGGACAAAGTGAGACATCTTCGAAAAGCGGTCAGCACCACCCAGATAACGTATGTGTCGACGCCATGGAAGATGGCTGGTGATCCGTAACAAAGCCATAGCCACATGAGGACCATGGGCTGTGTAGGCACGGGTGGTTAATCGGCAAACAGAAGACCAGCGAGGGTTTAAGTCGTGATAGGCTGTTGCGGGCACAATGAGGACACAGGAACCCACAAAATCACGCCGAAAAAGTACTTGACCAAATCAGGCCACCAGTTAGGAAATTCGGAAATTAAGCCGCAGAGCGCCTGCACAACAGGGGCCCAGCACACGAGGAGGAAAAATGGTCCCCAGGGTCAGTATCCTCTTTCGTGAGACCAGGTACGTGGGCACATAAGTCTGCCGGGGGAGCGCTGACGGAGGTGTCCCACCGGCGCGTTACGGCAAGAAGTCTCTCTGGAGGTAACAAATGCCCGGAGCAGATTCTCTCCCCAATACATCAGAAGGCACGGGACCAAGCTGTCAGCCTTGATGTGTTTCTTGCAGGTGCGAAAAATGAGGAATTCGGAAGTTCAAAGCGAAGAAGAAAGAAGAGGACCACGGCGCTTGACGTGGCATTAAACGCTGAGCCGTCTGAAGGTACGAACGTGTTTTTGTGTGGTCCGTTGAAGCTGTGACTGTGAAATCGAGTGCCTCACCTCCAGCAGATGACGCCTACTCTTACCAAAGCCAGCTTGATGGCTGAGATACCGCCTCCATAGAACTTATCAACGCAGACTAGAAGGTGCATAGAAAAATAGCCCCGCGGGGGAGAGGTTTTTGGAGTAGAACCAGGAGGGTTGCGTCCCCTGGGACCCTTCATGAGTAAGGGACTGCCACCAGCGCCAACTGGAGGAGGGCATCAACCTCCACCATTGAAGGGCTTTATTAGGTATCCGGTCGGGGGTTGTTAAGGATGAAGGGAGGAAAAGCCGTTTTTGAATTGTTGTGAAGGCTTCTTCTCGATGGGTGGCCTGGACCAGGACACGGGGATTAGTACCTTTTTCGTAAGCGCCACGCACGGCTGCGACCAAAGATGAGAAGTGTGGGAGTAAATTGCGCTATAAAATAGCAAAAGACCCAGAAACTCTTGTATAGCTCGCCAGTCCACGTGGGCATGGCCAGCTGAAGGATACGCAAGGACTAACCTGGCAGGATCCACTAATGCAAACCCCTATCAGGAAAATTAGTGTTGCCGAGGAAATGGAAGGCTCCTCTGATGAATGGTAAAGTGGCAATCTGTACTCCAGTTGGCATAGAGTGGTGGTTTGTCTGGGCGGATGAGAACTCCCGTACATGGAGTCATTGGTGGACTCCAGATTGGCAGAAGAGTACAAAGGATTGTCGTCCAGGTATAACGAAACAATGCTGTACAATAAGTCCCGGAAAAATATGATTTCCGAAAAACTTTGGAAAATCTTTTGGCTGGCGCATTACCAAAGGCCGAAGGGATAACTAAATATTCCCCCCCAAAATGCCCATCGACGGGTTGTAAAGTGCGGTTTTCCATCGTCACCCTTCCTGATGCGGAGGAGTTGTAGGCCCCACGAAGAGTCCCAATTGGAACAAAAAATTCTTGAACCCCGAAGACGATCAAATAGCTCCGTGATGAAAGGGTCAGCAGAGGTGAGTAGCAGGTCTTAACGGTGGACTTGTAAGACCGCAACAGTCTAACTAGGGGCGGGGAGAGAGAGCCATCCTTTTTGGGGGACAATAAAAAGAAACCAGCGCCAGCTGGGACGAGGAGATTTGCGTGAATATGAAACCGTTTTGCAGATTCTTCCTAACATTATTACGACAGAGCGGCAGTCTCAGGAAGCCGAAAGCGGATACACCCGACCCCGTGTGGGAGAAGACCAGGCAGCAGTGTCAATGGGGCAATCATAGGGACGATTGTGGAGGAAGAAATCTCGAGCCTTGTTTTTTAGAAACACACGTCTGCAAGAGTCCCGGTACGGAGCTGAAGTGCCCTCCACACGGGGGAGACAACTTAGGTTAGCAGTTCTGACAGTGAAGCGGAATTGAACTGCGTATCTCCCACGAGTGAGGTTGCTTGACGCAAGTTCAGCAATGCAGGACTCCGCAAGGAGGCCGTGCTGGTTCCTCGAAGACTGAAGCGGAACTCTGACAGAGAATGCAGTAGGTAGGGACCCAACCGGGTCATCTCGTGTCCCAAAACGGGGTAGCCCAGGCAATGGATTCCCGGAGGAACAAGGCTGGAGGTACAAATATACACCTTGAGGGATGTGCCTAGGTGGCATAATTGCGACGGCATTGAGTTCTATGTGCAAGGAGCACGGGTTATTAGAGCCCCTGCACGCATCTCGGGATCTCCATCATACTGCCGGGCAAAAGAGGAGGCAGAACAGCCGGGTTAGCACGCAGAAGATGAAGCGCGGGGGGGTGGGTAGAGGGTCGCAGGGTCGCTCTCAGGAGACTGTTGCGTGATGTTGTGGTGAGCAAGTAGTTGTTGTAGACAGTGGACGTGGGACTTGCTCATAGCGACTCGCTGGCTATGACATCTGCCGGGATCATGGTGGCATCACGATTGGTGGCAGAGATCAGGTGTGGGGAGAAGGGAGCCTCGGCGGGATCGCCTGTGGATGGGGGGAGGATCTTACTTGTTAGGATCAGTGGATTCCTCTGGACCACGTCGGGAGATGGAACTAGCCAACACCCGGAACCGGAGCCTAGCGGCACTGGTATTCACCAGAGCCCGCCGCAAAGCGGGTTGGACTTGCTGCGGCAGGATACCACTAGGTCGTTCCCAGGTTTGACTAGCCCAGGTGGCAGCCCGAGGTCGAGGTACCTTAGCGGAAGCAAAACTCGTAGTCAGGTCCAGGACAGGGTCAGGGCAAGCGGCAGTAGATTGCAACGTTCAGGGTCCAAGTCCGGGGTCAGCAACATGAGGTCCAGGCAGGTGGGAACGGGAAACAGGCAACACGGAAAACAGCAACAAGGAGGAACTCAGGTACACAGGACTCAGGAGCGGGAACACACAGGAATACCCAGGAACGCAGAATACAAGGAACGCAGGAATACACAGGAAGCAGGAGGAGAATACTCGCTTGGAAGCTTCTCTAAGGCTATGAGGCACAAAGATCCGGCAAGGAACACGGAGAGCAGGATTCTTAAAGGTGAGGTGTTCCAGCCAGTGCACCAATTAGCGGTGCGCTGGCCTTTAAATTTTCGGGGAGCCGCTGCGCGCCTGGGCACCATAGGAGGCGGGGGACGCGCACCGCACGCAATAGTCCGAGGAAGTGCAGGAGCCGGGAGAGGTAAGAGACATCGGGCAGCAGCGGGGGCACATGAAGGAGCACGGATGCGCCCGCGATCCGTGACAGGGATCGCGGGAGCACCCATGACAGTAACTAGCCTCAGTAAAAGTGGGTCTCATCAGCATGGTAGACAGCTACCAGCTTCTTGTTTGATATAAGCGTGTTTTGTAAGATTACAAGATTACATTGGTTCAGGAGCAAACCGGTAGCATGTATATAACCAAAGAATGGATGTGGAGATTCGTAGATTGAGATAAAAGAGCAACACAGGTTAAATTTTATATTTAATTCTCTCATGGGCACACTAGACAAGAAGTACACACAATAGGTATATACAGTTTAACAGAGTGCAGGTTACAAGTGAAGAACTACAAGCACAAACAACTCCGTTACCTTGTGGAAAACTAATGGGGAAATGATAGTTCAAACTTGATGAATCTCCCTGCCAAATCTTGTGATTATAATAATCTTTATATATATATAGTGCTGTCACATTCTGTAGCACTTTTACAATTCATATGGGATATATACATATACCGTATATTCCGGCGTATAAGACGACTTTTGAAGACTGAAAAATCTTCTGTCCAGTCTGGGGTCGTCTTTTACGCCGGTAATGTTTCTCACCTTTCCCGCGATCCACCGAAGCTCCGCTGCCGGTCAGTCAGAGGCCCGCATCTGACCCCTGCGCTGCACTGGATCAGGGAGGGCCCGGAGCTGTCATAATTCAAAATTAGAACGGGCCCCCGATCCACCCCCGTCCCACCCACCTGACACTACTTACCCGCCATCGACACCCATCACTTTCGCTGACGCAGGCTATGTGATGCGTCTGACTGCGCCAGGTCTGCTGAGGTCTATGACCCGGCACCTGACCTGCAGACGCGTCATCAGCCGTCGCCTGCGTTGGATCCCCTGATGAGTGGCAGCACGAAGAGGAGCAGGATAAGGTAAGAATTATGTTTTTTATTTAGCTTAAATATATAGGGCCCTGTTTGGTGGTGGGGGACATTATTTATGGATACTGGGGGTGCAGGACAG